>WHYT01013084.1:2096-13781 GCA_009806455.1 Tetrax tetrax
TTTTTTTTTTTTTTTTGTTTTTTTAAATCAGCATTGTAGTGACTAGCAGCAGATTGCTGAGTGTTTGTGCAATTTGGGAAGACTTGCTTGCCTTGCCACCACGCTTTCCAGCACACCTGCCCCTCGCAGTGTGGGTAGTCGTTGGGAGCGATACCGAGGAGCTGGGCGCTGGAGCCTGGTGCAGTAGAGAGACGCTCTGCTGCTGCTTGACAGACTGGTAACCAGATTCCAGTTTGTGCTGCGTTGCCCCTTCATGTAACCCTATTAAAGAGCTGTAAATAGTAATATAAATGATGTTACAGTCATTTGTTTTGATGTATCTGAGCCTTTAATAAATCAGCTGCAGCTTGGTTAATAGGAATATGAGAGCGTGGTGTTTGTTGCCAGCAGCTGCTAGTAAATTACAATGCAGTCATCTGTTTTACAAGGGAATTAAATGTTTGTTCTCGTGCTCCCTCTCCCTCTCGCTTATTTTAGAGCACCACAATTGTGCGGGAGCCCTGGTTCTTTGCTAGGTATCCTCTTGGCTCTCTTTACACGTGGCGGGGGAAGCATCCTGAAGGAGATTTGAGTCATTGCAATGTGTCATCTCCAATCCAGCATTGCTCTGTCTGTATCCTTCAAAGCAACAGTTGTTGGATTTGATTTTGCTTGGGTAACAATTTTTCTCATGGTTTGTCAGCAGCGTTTGATCCTGGCACCTACAACACAGACCTGGAAGAGCTGAGCTGAAGCAGTCATTGCCTGGGTGGGCAGTTAGAACAGCCTGGTTTGGGGTTCGAACCGGCCGCGCGCTGGGCCAGCCTGATTCGCCCGCCTGGCTGAGGTTTGGTCAGGCTTCAGGACTGCCTAGAACCGACCGGGGGCTGGTTGCATGCCTGGTGTTACAGATGTGTCCATCAAGAGGAGTTACTCGTTCCAGTTTCCTTTGCAGGTTGTGGTCAGAACCGAGTGCTTATAGCGGCAGTAGGTTGAGGTGACGTGTACGTGTGTGATGGTTTTAGCAAGGTCTCTGCTAGAAACTGGCTGAGCTGGAGATGGCACCAGACCCCAGAGAAGCCTCTTGTCATGACTTTGAGGCTTTTCATAAGCACTTGTCCACCAAAAGGCTGTTGTACCGTCATAGCCATCCCGTGTTACATCCTTGGTTCTATCCTCTTGTGAAGGGGTTGTGTGGAACGTGTCAAACTTCACTATTGCAAAATTCATCTCGTCTTTTGCTACTGTACTTAATGCTAGATAAACATGTAAATGTGATCTGGGGCTTGAAAGTCATCTGAGTTAGTCAAAATAGCTCCTAGAATTCTGTTAAAAACTTGCAATTTCGTTATTTGCTGAAGGAGGGTTTGGCTGTGCTCTTTGTGTCATAAAATGTTTTCATACTGTAACGTGGTGATTGTTTCTTCTGTCTCTCACTGCAGCTGTGTCATAATTCATGTATCCAGACCCAAAATGACATCAGGTTTGCTAAATATCACCATTAAAATGTAACACAGAAGCTGTGTTTTCTTTGTTTTCTGAATTTTTTCCCTGGCTTTCAGCAGCACCCACCTTTCCCAGCGTGACAACGTGTAGTGCTGGGCAGGAAGCAGCTACATCTTTCTGGAAGGGTTTGCGTTAACAAAAGTTATCCTCTGGCAAAGAAGGGCAGCCTCACCTAGGCTTTGCTTTGGGCTTGGAGCTCAAGCAAGCGTTCTCAGTGTCTCAGAGAAAATGCTCCAGTGCACAGCTTTAGTTTAACTGGAGCAGTTGGTATGTCCGTTCACAGTTTAAAGGCTCCAGGAAGGAACTGTTGCTGGACGCGTTCTGCAGGTGAACACTAACTTTGCTCTCACAATCTATGCGCTGGGAAGTGGGTGCAATCCAAGGATGACATCACAAATCTATGCAGCCTTATCATTCTTTATTAATATTTTTTTAAAAAATAATTGCACTGGTTGACGTAGATACTGTTCCTTGGAGACTGGCTATTATTACTTTTGTTTATGTCTTGTGGTCTGTCTTAGAAGAATCTCTTTGATTTCTCAGGGTGATTTTCATGCAAGGTTGCACTTTGTAATACATTTGAGATCTGACTTGGAGAAATAAATCCTGTTATATTAGTTATATTATATGACTAGCTTTTGGCAACTCCCGAACATAGGTTTTGAGGAAGGTGATGTTGCCTGACAGATGACTGCTCTGACTATTTGATCCAGTGACCACTTAAATCCACACTGTGGTGGTGGTCTTCATATATATTTTATATATAATATATATTTTGATATCTATTAAAAGAATAAGCATATTCCTGTTACTCAAAAATCCAAGTCAAGCCCAGACCAGTACACACTTAAGCACACATTCATGTTGTAATGAAGACTGAATTTTAAGGATGCATATGTTTGTTGTTGATACCTTTTGAAAGCAAAAATCCAGCCTGGAAAAATGTCTTATTAGGAAACAGCAATTGAATCTCAAAGGGGTAAAGATTTCTGGTGTAGCTCTGTGACAGAGGCCATCTCGGTTTCCCTGCTGAAGTTCATGGCTGAAATCCTGCACACATCAGTGGTATAGAACAAATCTTATAGCAGAGGTTTGTTTTTTTTTTTTCACTCGTCAGCTTGGCTCTGCATCATTAAACCTGAAACTGCTTTGCTGAAATCAGGCTGGGGCTCACTCTCGTAATGAGACTTGCATTTTGCACGTTCTGGTGAGCTGATTTCCAGCTTTTGCTCCACTACATTGTCAGAAGAATGTTGTTACACCAAAATCCTTTGGAGGCAGGTTGGAGTGTGTTTTAAGTCCAAAACCTAGAGAGATTTTTGGGGAGGTTTTTGTCCAGTATGCAGTCTCTGTTGGCGTTACTGATAGGGTAAAGCACATTCCCTTTCCCGCTGTAAAGCGCGTTTTCTCAGCCGGGTATCCAGGGGCGTGGGTCACTCCCCACGCGGTTTGCCCGGCTTGCTGCCATCTCCAGGCACGCTTTGAGCCCCGCCACAAATTTATAAGGGTGGATTGAAATGACTGTATTTCATACTTCCATGGACTGGTGTGTTCTATTTAGAAGCCAAACGAGTGTGTGCCGTGGTTTCTGAGGAGAAAAGCCTGAGCTGTGGTTTCTAGATGAATTCAGTTCACTGGGACGGTGACACGCGCAGTACTGCGTGTCTGGGTGCCTCTTCCTGAGCATCCGAGGGATCCCGCGTGCGGGAAGGAGCGCTCCCTCTTGGGCTTCTTTGTTCCTGGTATCCGCGACGATGAACCAGCAGTGCGATTCCTGCCCACGTGCGCTGTGACACAGACAGTGGAGCCGAGACTGAATATTCACTTCATTCTGCTGCCGTGAACAGGCAGTTTCTCGTCTTGCATTATTCTGTGCTTACCCTGGAGTGCCTGCCCACTTGAGCTGCGAACAAAGGAGAGCCTCCGCCGGCTCTTGTCCCCCTCCTGTAAAGAGCTGCTACTGAGACAGCCTTGTGAATCTCTTCCAAACTGGTGTCACGGTGAAGCTTTTTCTCTCATTTAAGCGTGGAGGTTGTTGTTTGCCTTTTCCTGCTGTTGTGTTGAGTGAAGTAGGGACACTGTGTGTGTGCCTAAATGACGCCCAGCAGTGTAAGCTTGTTTGAATGAAGGCATGTGCGGTAGCAGTGCATGGTTCTAGGTCGGGGCATCATCTGTTTGCTCTGGCCCGCAATTTGTGTGTGGTTTTTGCAGATTTAGATTTGCTCGCTGCTCTGGAAGGAGGGGTCACAAGTAGGATGCAGAGAATAGAGAAACCAAAACCAAAGTGGGAAGCTGCATGAGGGTCTGTATTAATAATGGGAGCAATAAAGACAATCTGTAAGTAAGCATGAAGTCTCTCAATGTAGATGTAGAAGTTCTCAGCGGTGGCTGTGGGTGTTTGTAAGAGATCTGTAAAGCTTCTGGGCAAGAGATGCGAAGGGGAGGTAGAAGCAATTGCAGTGTGGGCACAGCATGTCTGCTTGATGCCGTCAGGACTCGCTGTGATGAGGCTGTGCTCAGGAGAGAGAGATTAGGGAATGTGTCCAGTGCAGTGCCATGGTTTTGTGTCTTGCCTTTGATACGCCCTTGTCATGCTTGGATTTCTCACCATAGCTGTTACCCACCGCTGCTGAGTTGTGCTGATCTGGCTCCACTGATGCTCTTGACTGGGCTTTGGTGCTCAGCGGGGAAGTGCCAGCTCTTGGCAACGCTGAGTTGTCACTGGAGACCATGAGATATGAGGAATATCAAACTGCAATGGTTCTTGGAAGTAAATGCACCTTTGGACTATGATAGTTCTGTTGCATTCTCTGAATTTGAGGGACCTGTTTTTCAATGGATGGTGCTGGGCAGCAATGCAAGGCGGTCAGGAGCTGCCGTGGGAAACGCTTGAATAACCAACACGCGTTACTGGGTGTGCTGGTGCACTCCTGCCCTGGGAGCCGCGGAGCTGGGGTCTGCCGTGGCAGCTGGAGGTTAGCTGCAAACAGTGTCGCTGGGTGATCTGAGTCAAAAACTCAGTCTCTGTGCTGGAGCGAGTAACGTCGCAGTAAACAGGGACACTGACAACTGCAGCGAACTCGGGGATAACTGACTGATGATCAGTGCTTTACAGATTAATGATGTCAGGTAAATGGGATTAGAATTACATTCTTGGAGTAGTTTAGGTTGCGGCACTTTCAATTTACATTAATTTCAGGTCAGGGTAACTTTTCTCCATCCTGTTGCCGAAGGGCAGAGAATCAGAAGGCAGTCTCTGGCACCCCAGTTCTTTGTATTGCTGTGCGTCTTCTGTTCAAGACAGATTGCTGGAAATAGTTTTTCCATGAGCTTGAATAAATCAGACTTAATGTATGAAGACTTGAAATGCATTTCCTAGGCTGTAGAAATATATATTTTGTAACAGATGCCATACAAATGCCTCGTGTCCTGTAAAAATATATAGACATTTTGAATGTGATGGGAAGTTGCAATTTATAAGAGCATCAAGATTCTTCAAGCCAAAAAGCTGCAGACAGTTGTAAGAAAGATTGTCTTGTCTGTCAGTGCAAATGCTATTATACAACTGAATCATAACTGGCTGCACTTGACTAGCTGGATCTGAGCTTCTGTCAGCTGTTACAGACAACTCTATTCTACTGTAGGGGTTTTTTTCTTCCCCGTGGGAACTTGGCTGAACTTGTTCTCGTATGGAGTTCTCTGCTATGGCTGGAGCTTTTTGCTTAGATATTTCAGGTGTTTCTACTTCCTGCATTAAGACTTAGTGGAAACCTTGTCCTGCGTAATGTCAGATCTGACTGACAGAAATCAGCGGTGCTGGATGCGGGTGGTTCCTGCTGCGTGGCTTTGAGCAGGGACAGGGCAGGTCTGTTGAAACGGCTGAATCTTGGCCCAAAACTTCAGCTAAAACCAAACATAACTTGCTGAGTTTCCAGAAAAGGCGGTTAATGCTCTCAGTTTTCTGCAGCTTTGAGGTCTGTTTCCACCAAATGTTGAAACACAGGAAGGATGTCTTCTCACATTGCAGGGTTTTTTCATTTAAAGAGGGAGCTGGAACTCAGAAACCGCTTAGTCTGATGTGGGGCATTTTCTGGTGAGATTCCCAACCCTGTTAAGAGTGACCTGAGTTTGACATTTTGACTTAAATTCAAAATTCCCACCCATTCTTATAAGAAGCCTAAAAGCAGATTTTGACAATGGCTGTCCCTGGAATCATCGGATGGTTTGGGTGGGAAGGGACCCTTAAAGGCCACCCAGTCCACCCCCTCTGCAAGGATCAGGGACACTGTGACAGTTCCTGAAACACATTTGTATGACTTCAAAATAGGTGACATGGATATTCCTTGGGCGGCTTTTCCTGGAAAAAAACAGGTCATTTTAGTTGGTGTTTGACGTTAAGCCTGCATGTCACTAAGAAAAGTTAGGAGGCACTGCACGGAGCATCACGTGAGCTGAGTAGCTGAGCTGGAGGTGTAGAAACTGGCCTGGTATCCTGGCCAGCTAACACAATCAATATAGCTGGCAGAGAAATCAAAGTTGTATTTTAAGCATCACACCAGCCAACTTGACTCCGCAAGGTTCTTCCTTGTGATCTCATTTTTTATTGCAAATTAGCCATCAAAGCCATCTCGAGGAGCTGCAGTGGGGTGTATCTGTGCGTTTAAATACCGGATAGCCATCTGAACTTCGATAATTACGTTGTAGTAGTCTGGCTGAACAATTTAAATATCACAAATCTTTCTGTCAATGTAAAAATGCCATCTTTCTGTCATCAAAACATCTGCCCTTTTTTGCCCTCCTCTTTGAAGCGAGTGGTTGCTGTGAAGTCTATTATTGAAGTGCGGAGGTCAGAGGGCTCGGCTGGATGACAAGCTGGTGGTTAACTGCTGGGGATAACATGCTTTCAGAAACATTTTTTGGAAATGTAGTACATGAATAGCATTGTTTAAAAAAATGGTTGTCAGCTAAAAGCAAACCTAGCCTTGGAAAAGGAATAAATAATGACAAAGTGTCAAAATATTAAAAACACAAGTTCCTGTAAATAGCATTTAGAAGTTCATTGACAAATATTTGACATGTTTTGTGCTGTGTCAACATTAGTTGAAACTCCTGGAATGTTTACCTTTGGTAATACTGTGTTTTTCCCTTAAGGAGGTTATTTATTTTTAACGAAACACAAGTAATGAGACCACAAAATTTCTCTCTGCCTCTCCGTCCTTAGGAGAGGAGCCTCATGCGCTAATTGTGATCCAAAACGACAAAGTAGGGGAAGATTGTAAAATCCATTTTTAACTCCCGGGAAACACCACAGCGTCTGAGTGCAAGTGTTCTCAGAGTAACAGCGCAGCAGTAAAATTACATTGACCTCGTCAAATGTAACAGCTCTCATTTAGCAGCTGCGACCCCACTTTAGCGTGGCACCGCGCGGCGGTGATCATTAGACTCTGAACTTGGGGCTGACTCTTGGAGAAGCGGAGCACCCAGAGCTTCTTTTGATGCTGCTGGGAAGTGTGGGTGCTCAACAGACTACGAGAAGGGAACCCTTAGCGCTCAGAGCACCTTTAACTGAGGGCTTGAGAGCGCCGAGATGAACGCCCCCGTCAGAGGTGGGACGCGGCGCCGGTGGGGCCCAGACTCACACGGACTCTGCCGGTGCTTTAACCGATGAACTGGGATTCAGGGCTGCTCTGGGTAACGTGTTTGGGCGGTGGCGGGGACTGAAAGGAAGAAGAAAAATGGTTATGGACCAGAAAACCTGGGAGTTGAGTGGACCAGCACTTAAATTCCCTTCCTGGCTCTTTTCCCAGTAACCATGTAACACTGGACGTGCCACTTGTTCTCTGCGAAAGGGACTTAAGTCCTTTTTTTGTGGCTTGTTTTTTTGTTTGTGGTATTTCTTTTCGCCTCTCCTCTTTTCTGGTGGCAAGCTGTGAAAGCTCCAGGTTATAAAGTTGTTGTTGTAACACAGAATTAAATGGCAGTTTTGTCCGCGTTTTTTAAAATAGTCTGCTCCAGGGGCATTCGCACTCATGTTTTAGCAATACAGAATAGTGCTAATTCATGTGTTACTTTAATACAAATAATTTTTTTATTTAAGTGTAAAACCATGGCATGCATACTTAGCTTGTTCATTGTCATGAGGTTTGTTTTAGCTTGATCCTTAATTTAAATAAAAAAGTCTTCATTTTTCAAGACACATTTTAATTCTGTAGCCATTAGGCATCTAACTCAAAAATATTTTACTCGGAGTCAATAAGTAAGAATTGCTAAGTGATAAATATTTTATTTTACTTAGGAAGACATTGATCAGAGTGAGTTTTTATACTTTTATTTTCATTCCCTGAAACAGAGCTTATTATGCAGATACAGACAAGTCTTTTGATAACGACAGTGGGAATGGCTCTGGTTTCACTCACGTTTTATTAGACTATTTTTGAGCAATAATTCAGCAATAATCCCACAGTAGCAAACAGTTTTGTAAAGGGCTGTGGTCTCCTGTGGCCTTATTATAGAGCGGGAGGTGTTCCTTTACTTGGCATTACCGCGTAGTTTAGCACTGTTTCATTCCCAGAACACTAGAGAGTTTGTTCCTAATTTACAAGTATCGTTGCATTTAAATTTTGGGAATTCAATAGTTTTGAAAAGATACTGACTTGAACGTGAGGGGGGTGGTTAGTGACTGCTGGCTGCTGCCAGTATTTAGGCTCTGTGCTCGTGGTTACCCAATTCCCAGCGCACAGAGGTGATAAATGCAAATATCAACATGTGATATTTTCCATTTACTCTGCCAAGTTGTAAACAAAGCTCTCAGTTGGATAAGATCCCTTTTCAATAATGAAATATTGAAGAGCTACACAGGGCTTTTCATTTTCCAGGTGAAACCAAGCTAGATGCCTGTTAGCATAGCCTGGTACGGGACGCACAGACGGTGTCCCAGAAGACTTCTGCTGTCGGAGGTGTTCCCCCATGACGAGCAGAGCTCCTCTTCCTTACGCCAGACGCAGAACTGAAATGAAGCAGCAACAATTGTGTGCTTCCGCAAATGTTCTTTCTACCACATCAAAATGTTACTGGTGTGCCTTAGGACAAAAGAAAGAATTTTCCCAACAAAATCTTAAAATCATTTTTTTTTGAAGTCTTTCTGCATCCTGAAATAACTTGCAGAGGTACAAAAAGAGTATAGAAGCCCTCTGCTCCAAAATACAGTCTAACTCTGGGCACCACCAGAAGACACAGGTCCATTGAGCTTTCTGCCTGACCTGAACCTCATTCTCCTGAATCTTGGATGATGGTCAGTTTTGGTGTTTGTTGGGTTGAGGAGTGCTTATAGGAGGCATTTAAGTATTTGTCTTTCTCTGGACATTTCTGTAGTTAAGTTCTTCCAGAATTTCCATGTGGGAAGTGGTTACTTCCAGCCTCGTTGCCCACTGATGCTTCGTGGGGAATAAGGATGAATCTCACCTGGAAGAGATTAATATAAATAAAGAAATACAATATTTTTCTCTGAGACGGGCAGTCTGAGGTGGATATGTGTCTTCATGGAAGATCGTTTCTGTCCTGTCCCTGGTAGTTGAAGCCAGTCCTGTGTATTCCAGTGAGCTCCACTTGAACGAGCTCCATCCGGAGGGACCCCTACCCAGCAGCAGTGTTTGACAGTGAACAGCTTTTCTGGGAATTCCCCCATAGCTGCGTTAGACCTGCACCAGCCCCGGTTTTGCAAGCCTTGCTGCTGGGTCTGGAAAATCCTGCAACCTGCTGTTTCTGTCTCAGAGATGGGGTAGCTGAAAATGCTTTATTATCATGACTTTATTTGGGCTTATCTAAACAGGGAAATTAGTAGGAATTTAAAAAAACTCTTGGAATCTGAAGCACAGTAGTTCTTATTAATTTTAGTATCTTTTTCTGGGAGTAAGGAAAGCTTATTCCATAATAGTTTGGTTCTATTTCTGAAGTGGTTTTACTTAGCTCAGTACAAAGAACTTTTATTTTGGAGTAAAATAGTCTCCTCGGGGAACTAGCGGGGAATAGCAATTCAGGAAGAAATGCCTGTGTGGACAGCCTCTCTCCCCTTCAGTTATTTACTTTTTTGAAGCCCCAATCTGCAGGATCACATCTGCATGCCTATTTAAAACATCATTTCCTTTGCACAGAAGCACTACTATGGCTAAAATTTAATTCTGATATTTAACTGGATGAAATTGCTTGCAGATGACTGTTTGAAAAAGAAACAAACCACATCCTTGTGTGCTGCTGCACTTCAGAGGATTTGCAAAATATTATACTAATGCAAAGAATGCGACCCCCCCTCTGAAAAACCTGACTGAATAGTTTGATTTTACTCATTCAAATTATGCCAGCGCATTTTTGTTCAAAAATCATGTCTTGTTATTGTTATCTTACAAACAGCAGCCAGCAGAAATTGCAGAGAGCACATTTATTCAAAAGTAGTGCTGTCTTTTGTTTGGATTCGTACTGAACCCACCACAGCTTCTGTGACACTTTTTCAAGGACAGATAAAAATTTACCATAAAATATTTCAGAAATAATTGCAATGAAAACTAAGGGTTTTTCATACATTGTGCTGCTTTAGGTGACTGGAAACACCTTACATCTAAGAAGCTGGACTTGAGTAGAAGCTGCAGAACAAGCTGTGCTGGCCCACCCCGATCCTCACAGAAATCCCATTGCCAGCCTGAATGGGAATGGGTTCCTCTCAGACGGGTGCTGGAGGGAGAAGGCATGAGGGACAGTTGTTCCAAGTCGTTTGGCAAGCCTTTGGCGACAGGAATGCTTTAATTCACACAACACACGCTCAGGTTTTTACACCTTTGCTGATACCTGGTGTTGATAGTGAAATGGTCTGCCTGCAGTTCAGGTCAGGTGAACTGCCCTTCCCCACATCTGCCATACCGCACGGCTTGCGTACCCAGGGCTGTTTTGGTAACATTTCTATTTTAAAAAAGCAGCCGCTCTGTGGACTACTGGACTATTTGTGTCTGTGTTTGATTTTGCTGCTGATAGGGAAGGAGGTGCAGAGGTGCTGAAAGAAATGAGATGTGGGCTATTGGGAATGGCTGCTGCGTGCCTTCCTCCGCTGAGCTCAGCTCACGCGGGACCCGCGGGGGTGCAGGAGTGAAGCTGGTTCCGTCCGAGGCTTAGCAGGGCTCCCAGCATCAGCAGGAGCTGGCCCGTTTGCAGTACGTGTCGTTGGCAGGGACATGCCAGAGGCACTCGGCTGTGGCTAGAAAGGTATGGGACGTGCATTAGCAGTTCTCTTGCTTGGGGAATTGCAGTTTGCCTTCCCAGCACCTCTGTGACAGAAACTGGTGGTGGTTTCTGCAGAGCTGAGTGAAGAAAGCTGGAACAGGCAGGTTAAATGGTTGTGCCAACACTCTCCTTTAAATCTGTTGTAGTCCAACTTCATCCCCTTTAGAGCCAGACCAAGCAGGCACTGCTAGAAAGTTTTGCCATCTGCCACTCTAGGAGCATCTCCAGTACCATCTACTACTGAAAACCAAAGTCCTCTCAAGGAAAAGTTGTTTGTTTTTTTTTTCTTCTGTGATATTAAATGTGTAGTAGTGTTGCATTCGGATCGAATCTGCCTGAGACCAAACTAAGGAATATTTTCCGCTAAGGTGCTGTGCTCCTGGAAGGGCTGATCATTCTGGTTGACTCCTGCACACTGTGACTCATCTTTGAGTAGAGGTTGACATTTTGGTGGTAACCCGCCTTACATTCTTATTATAACATTTGCAAGCTTTCTGTAGGGTAATCTTTAAAGTTGATCTCTCCTTTGCCTTTAATCTCATTGTACGGTTTTACCTTTCTTTTTCCTTCTGTTATGGTTTGGGGCATTTTTTTTTTTTGCATAACATACCTGAGCTTCCTGAGCGGTTTCAGTGATTCTTGTTGCAGCCTCCCCCTCTTGATTCTGTTCCGCTCTTGCTGTTTTGTTTTTCTCTGTTCCCTTGGTGGATTTTTTTTTCCTCTGCAACTTATTTTGTTTCCTCATTACTTTTTGTTCTTCATTCCGTTTTTTCCTTCTCAGGGTGTTTCTTGCATCCAGGTTCCATCCCTGGTTCCCTCTTCTTCCATTGCTTCTCAGTCCCCTCTGCTACTCTCTAGACATAAAAAAAAAAAAAAGGCAGCAGCTGGTATCAGTTCTTTTTACTCTCTGACTCTGTTTTCCTTTTTTTTTTT
>WHYT01013084.1:32528-66222 GCA_009806455.1 Tetrax tetrax
CCTCCTCATTGGGCTTTGTGGTGCTTGGTCTTCATCATTCTGCTTATCGAGGCTCCAGTAAAAGACTTGGGAAGGTACCAAAGAAGCTTTGGATGTTAGGGCTACATACAAGGGAGGTTTGTTTTCTCTGCCATTCAGGAGATGACTTGCTTTTCATAAGAAAAGAAAATAGAAATGGAGAGACTCTCTTCATTCTTCCAGGATTCAGGGGTCTCTTTCCATCCTTAGCCAGGCAGGCTTTCAGCCACCTGAGCCTCATGGAGGACATAGGTGCCCAGAAGATTCTCTCTCCTTCCTCTGATATCAATGGGTCTCGTAAAAGCTTCTCCCTGAAATCTTTTTCCTTGCCTCTTCAGTTTGTCATGGCTAAAACCATTCCTACTGAAACAGCAAATGCGTGCTGTAGTTTTATATATAGTTGCATTTTAAAAAGGAAAAAAAAAAAAAACCAAAATACTATCTTGTGCTTGTTTTTTTCAGTGACCTGAGCAGTCATTTATTATATTTCGGACTTCTAAGACCAGCAACTGCACCTCTTCCCATATCATGGCCAAACCCACTCCATTCGCTGCGGTGGAGCGTTTGGGAGCTGCTGCTGTTTGCTTGCAGGGTCCTGGGTGGGAAAGGAAAACAGATTCCAGCTCCCACGGTCGCAGCTTAGGATGGGTCTCAGCAAGGGGACATCGTGGGGAGACAGCAGATTGTCTTCTGGTTGCATCTCTAGTAACGCATTCTGCCACTTCCCAAACCATTTCTAATCTGCTTTTGTTTAGTTCTCTCTGTTGCTCATGTGAAGGTCCAGACTTCATTTAAAATCTTTGTTATTTTTGCATGTCCTGTTTTTCTCAAGTGATTTATTTTGTCTAAATACTGTGATTAAAAAGAAATTATTAGTCTCTGAGATAATTTATGTCTCAAGAAAAAGAAAGATGTTTACAACAGCAAATTCTGGTTTTCCTTGTTTGTTTTAGCAGATAAACAGGAAAGCCGTTTCCAATGCAAATCCATGGTAGATCCATTGTGGATACTTATCAAAGTGCCCTAGCTCCCTGAGGTGAGACTTCTTTTTTCTCCACCTTAAGCATAGATTCTTTTTAGGTTTAGGGTGTCAATCCAGACGTGATGCAGACAATGAGCTTTCTTTCCCTCCCCCCACACCTGCTGCCTCCTTTTTGGACAGCTTTCTGCGACACTGCTGGTTATCTTCTCAGAGGTTCCTCTGCTGCTTTCTGCCTGATTTCTTTAGGAGATCCCCGAGAGCTGCCGAATCCATGTAGCCGTTAGTCGCTAACTCAAAAGGATAACCAGTTATAACCATCATCCAATGCAGCCAGCGTTATGGTTTAAGAGGTGTTACCACGGTGTGGAAGCTGTGGTAATTCATTCCTCCTTACGGGAGTGTTTTTCCCCCTCAATGGATGGATCTCGGGATGTGGTCTCCATGGTGCGTGTTCTCTGCTGGACAGGCAAGTGGGTGTCTCTGCGATGACAGGGACTGAACTGCCTGAATGTGTGAAATCTCCGAGGGACGACGAGGACAAGCGCTGCTCGGGTATTTTGTGTGATACTTCCTTTGGGACCTGAGCACGTTTTCATGTGTGACATACTGTGTTTACTCAAACAGCAAATGAATTAGTTAAATGCTGTGAGATTGCAATGGCCTGGCCGTGTTTGTAGAAAAAAATTGGAGGGCCAGGCAGGGAGATTTGTAGGTAGTTCGGAGTCTTGGCAGAAGCTCCCTGGCCTCAAGAGCGCTTGTGGAATGAGAACTTTTCAGCCAAGCCAAATACCACTGCTGTAGACCTCATCATTCCTGTGCTGAGCGTTTTGGTTGTGTTTTAAAAACCGTCTGCTTTTCTGCCCTTCTCGTGTCGCCCTGTGTCCCCTGTGCTGCTTCTGGGATGCCGGTGGGTGGGTTTCCCGTGAACAAAACCAGTGCAGCCTGGGAAGCCTTTTTAAAAGGAGAGATTTATGATGGCTCTGTGTTCATCCCATTTCTGCAGACAGCTCTTCTAATGATAAAGGTGCATATATCTCAGTGTGATGTAAACAACTTGATGGATGTCTTACAGTTTATGTGGAGAAAATATTGGAAGCTTTTTATCCATCAGGAAAGCTTCTGGGGAGGCTGTGAGCAGGTGGCCTGGTACAGGCAGGCAGGTATATCATCATTACCTGCAGTCAGGCTGCTTGCGGTCCCAGCTGAGGCCGACGTTTCTATTCTGGAAATAATCAACCGGTGAAGACGAAAGAGAAGGAGCTCAAGGCTGCCGGAGCACTTCTCTCTCCTTTACAGTTTAAAAGCAGAGTAAGGAAAGACAGAGTATATTACTGTAATAACCGGTAGCCAGTCTATGGAGTGAAGTAATTCTTTAATTCTTGTTTAGGAAAAATGCAGGTTTGGTGATTGTAGTGTTCAGTTGCAGAAGCATATTTTAGTTGTGGAAGAGTAGGAAAAGATTAGGATCTTAGATATTTATTTTAGTGAAAGTGGGCCTACAGGAAAAACTCTTCAGCAGGGCCTGTTGTGACAGGATGAGGGGTAATGGTTTTAGAACAGAGGGAGGTAGATTTAGACTGGATGTTAGGAAATAATTTTTTTTTTACACTGAGGGTGGTGGAGCACTGCCCCAGGTTGCCCAGAGAGGCGGTGGATGCCCCATCCCTGGAAACATTCCAGGCCAGGTTGGCCGGGGCTCTGAGCAACCTGATCTGGTTGGAGATGTCCCTGCTCCTTGCAGGGGGGTTGGCCTGGGTGGGCTTTAATGGTCCCTTCCCACCCAAACCACTCAGTCATTCTGTATAGTGCATGTATGCAAGTTCCCAAAGGCGTATTCACCCTTCCACCTAGGCAAACCATGTGTGCACAGCTCTTGTCTGTATTTTTGCACCCGCGTTTCTAGTGTGGGCACAAGCACCAATTAGTGTTTCAGGTGCAGAAATTCCACCTAAAAAATGAAGCCAAGTTTCAGTTGTCGTAAAAATATCAACCAGAGCAATGAAATGTCTCCCTAATTTAAGAGCACTGGAAGGCTAAATAAATTAAATATTGAAATATATAGAAATTCTTATGTTCAACTTGATGGGTTTAAAATTATTACTAACATAAAATGGTTACACATCCCCTCTTTCTGATCTGTGGCACATAGGATTGCCTGGGTAAAATGTGCTCTAGTTGAGAAAGTTTATAAACACTGACTTCAGGTCTTGAGAAGCCTCGCTGCTTTGTGATAGCAACTCCAGTCACCCCGTAGGAATAGCCAGTTCTTTTTATTTGCTTGGAAGCGACTGTCCCCTTGTGACTAGAGAGCGTGGAGTCGCCTGGTTTGTGTTTTCAGGCTGGTATTTTAAAGGCCGAATCAAGGTCTAACAAATGAAAAAATAATTATTATTAAAGCTTTCTGTGTCTTAGGTGTGTTGTCTTCTATTGCATGGAGTAGTTAGATGAACCTGTGTTGATTAAATAACTTCATAAATCTGGGCTTACAAACTTCACGCGTTTCTATTTGCTGCATTTCGGCCTGGTGTATTCTTAGTGCTCTGAAACCTCGTGTTTCGCTGCAAAGAGGATTTTTCATCTGGGGACAGTGATGATGTTTTTTCAATTTTTTTTTCTTTGTGTTTTTTTCCTTTGCTTTTTTAATCACACTTGGGACTTGTAAGATAATAAGTAAATTAGAAGTGCTTTTTAATCAGCTAGTTTTTTCTTTGGATAGGCATAAGGATGGGGAAAACATGCTTGCACTTTGTTATCAGTAGTTTGCATATCTTAGGGATATACTATTATTACTGAAGATCAAGTAGAAAAATCATAGTTGACCATATAATTAAAAATGGCACCATACTGCAGTTCCAAAGGAGAGACTGGCTGAGGTTGCATGGGTAACCTTCAGGGTTGGCATTGGTTTTTGGCTTTTATTTTTTCCTCTTAATGTTTGATTTCGCTTCTAATATGCGATTCTGTATTTAAGTAAATACTGAGAAATACTAAGAAGATCTTTGTCAGTGGTGATTTGGGGTTCTGTTCTAACAGATTCTAGCGCATTCAGGAGAGGTAAGAGTTCATTATTTGGCAAAGCACTTGCGGTGGCTGTGGCTGCGGTTTATGACACACGACTCGGGCTGAAAGGGCGAGCACGCAGCAATCCATTGCAAACTGGGTCACGTTCACTCGGCCCCTCTGACCTGAAGTCGTAAGTCCAGTTTTTTAATTTCTCTTCTTATATTGGCCTGGAAGAGGCTGACAAAAGAGGAGGAGTTGTGGATGTTTGTTTTTCTGCCTGCGGGCAATTTACAGATCTTTTTTTGCTGGATCACAATAGACGTGATCACATTTAAAGCCCAAGATGTACTTTCTCCTGGCCTCCCCAAGTCACAGCAGTCTTACTAACGGGGTCTTGATGTTCCTTCTGACAAGATGGAGCTTTTACCTGAATGTTAATCACACCAGTTATGCTCTCTGCCAAGTGCTAGGTACATTTTTAAGTAGGAAAAGCATTTATTATATATTAGCTATGATACTGACTTTTCCTGAATGGCTTTCTGGTACTGTGTAGTGTGAAGGTTGTGTCATTTGGTGATCATAATTGGCATTATGTCTTGGCTCTGAACTGACTGCCTGTAGAGCACATGCATTTGGGATCCACATCCTTAGTTTAACATATACTAAAATATTTACGCCTATCTGTTATTTTAGATGAGCTATCAACGAGCAAGAAAGAAAAATTTTTGATATCCTGCCACCTAGTTCCTGTGTCTTTTTAGCTGAGAAAATTACTGTTCTGGAAAGTTGTATCACTGGGCATTAGGAGGACTGGATCATTAATATTTAACTGTGTTGGAAGTAGAGAGCACTGTAACAATAATAATAATTTGCACTTGCACAGCACATTTCTCCTGAGGATCTCAAAGCACTTTACAAACCATTTAATTAAGCCTTACTAAATCCCTCTGAGGTTTATTATTAGTCCCATTTTACAGATGGTTAAGCAAGGGCATAAAGAAGTTAAATGGTTTGCCTAAATGAGTTAGTGGCAACAATAAGCATGTACTTCAGGAGTCCCCCCCGCATCTCTCCCCTCAAACAGAGAAGGTATCCCGTAACCAGAGCGTCTGGCCAGCAGCTAACGGAAGAGCATAGCAGCTGAAAACTGGAAGAAGGTGAAGTGTTTTGCTTGAGGTAGCTCACTGTGAATGCTCTCTGGAAATGACAGGATGCTGTAGGTTGATGTTATCGCCTGGTGCCCTGGCTGGAGAGGAGATACATGGCACATGCGCACCTTGGCTGAGGGACAGAAGGGGCCTGAGAGTGCAAGAAGCAGGGGTGAGTCCTGGCTCTCCACTTGGCCAAGGGTCTGTGGTTCCTGGTTCTGCGTCCTCTGGTTCGTGCAGCGGGGACAGCTACACGGCTCTGTTTCCGCCTGCAAGAGAGTGGTGATTACTTTATCAGCACTGCAGCTTGGCTAGCCAGGAACTTATTTAATCAAGTATAGAAAGAACTTCTTGCCACCGGACTTAAAATTGTTCATACCATTAGCAGCTGCTTTTCCTCAGATGCCCGAGATGAAAGGTTGGTTTATCAAGACATAAAGCAGACGCATCCAGGCGAAGGGGGACTTGTGCTCGCAGCTTGGCTCAGAACCACTTAGGAGGGTGTTCGTGTACAAATGCATTAGACTATGGCTAAGCAGCTTATGGACATAAAAACACATTAGAACTTTACAGCATGCTATAAATTACAGTTTTGCGGCATTCGCAGCCACAATGTTAGGTAATTACATTCATTAATCTACTACTAAGAGCACATAAAGTTGCCTCCCGAATGGTACTGTGTGTGCTTGCGCTCAGCTGGGAGGGTGCGGAGAAGGGCCTGCCCTCCCCCTCCACCGCCATCCTGCCTTGCTCGGAACCTTTCCAATTTTATGATGGTTTTCAGCAAACCAGACTTTCAACCATATTGGTCTAAACATTTAGGATCCACAGTGGAAGAATTTTCTGATAATCTCATCTCATACAGCTCTAAGCTTTCTCTAATAAGCTGTAAGCAGTTTATGGACTTATTGCAATCATTTAGTTAAGAAGAAGTTATTGCTTGTTGTCCCCCAGGTGATCCATTTGTGCCCTACAACCTGATATTTCGTAGTCCCTGTAATCGTGAGCCTCAACAGCTAATATTCTGTCAACACTTACTTGGCCTTAAGTTGAGTATCTCACGCTTCATTTTCTTCTGTGCAGAAATTATTTCCTTTAATTAGAGCGAGTTCTCAGCTAATGTAAATTAGAATAACTGCGTTTATGTGTCTCCAGGTTGAATGTCTGTCCCACTGACTATTTCCTTTCTTTTTTTTTTCTTTATCTTGCATTGTGGGGAAAGGCTTTCACACCATTTGTTTGAGGTGCAGCCTTGTTCTGTACAAGCAGAGTCGTCTTCTGATTCCTTCTTCTTTGGAAAGTCTCTTCATGACCGTTTTTTTTTTTTCCTGTCCAGTGGACCAAGGTTTTCAGTTGCTGATCTCCTTTCACATCAAGATCATGATTACGTCCGTATAAAAAAGAGCCATGAAGCTACCTGTGCTACTGAAGTAGGGGCAGGCGTTACGTGGGACGGTGACAGATGCTTAATCACACGACAGTCTCCAGCGAAAGGCATTCATCTATTTGCTAAATAGATGTCATTGCAGTGATACTTGAGCACTCCAGTTTCTAGGGAATTTCTTTGTCATTACTGACAAATTTATTATCCTGACCATGAAATTAATAAAATACAGAGCACACAGCAACAGCTTTTTGAGGGAAGTGATGTTTTTTGGTGCCACAGAAACCCCTCCAGCTCCTTGTCCAGAGCTGTCATCTGGCCGTTGCCCTGGATCTCCATGCATAATGACCAGAGGAGGTGGAAGAAAGCAGGTCCGGCATCTCTTAACAACGGGGCAGGACAGGAGGAGCGTGTTTGGCTGGGCTGAGGCTCCCCGGTGGACACAACTTGTTTTCATGCACCTTGCCCAGCTGTAGCTCAGTGTTGTCTGTAGCCAGGCTGCTTCTGCCCACAGCAGAAACAGGAACCAGTTTGGCCCATCGTGGAGACACAAGCCACCGCTCAGTCACCGACGTGCTTTGGTATCAGCAAAGTTACTCGTTCACGTAGGCAAGAGCTGTAGTAATGGCCTTTGTTTCTGAGGGGACAGCAGTTGCATGCCTGGTAAATGCTATTTTGAAGTTTGACATGTTACCTGTTTGGCTTCAGCCTGCCTTCTAGGTGGTACATTGAGATACACAACTGCATTCATGTGGACTTTGCCTCCTTTTTTTTCCATATGTTGTAAGCATCAAGAAATCAGAAATCTTTATTTTTAAGGGCAGCGTGTGGCCCTGCCGCCGGGCAGCCTGGCTCATGGTCAGCAGCAGCAGGGAGAGCCCGTAAGCCAGGCCCGCAGCCTGCTCGAACGCAGAGAAACTGGGTTCCTGCAGGAGGGTCGAGACAGAAGGATGTTGTCAGAGCTGGATGTTTAATGTCACGTGCAGCTGCTAACCTGGTCCTTGCTCTCCTGACAAAACAGCTGCCATTTTGAGTTAGCGTCAGAGTCGCGGAACCGAGTGATCGTCAGCACTCGTGTGTGTTGCTCGTGCCATCTGCGGAGCATCCCACAAAGCGCACAGAGACAGCGATAAACACGGCCTTGCTCTTGATGCTGAAGTACCGCGGTGAATCTTTGCTTCCCTTACTCACACACGCAGTCTCAGAGCTCACATCACGCCAAGTGCTTTACTACTCTGCTCAGACGTTCGGTGACTTAATTGTGCGATGGTATTGATGTAAAATGTAACAGCCACTGTGTGTATTGACTATGGCTTCGTTGGTCGCTCCTAGAACACGCTGTGCTATTGCCCTGCTATTCATTTAGCTGTTTTGGTCCATTTATTAGATATTACAGAGATTTTTGTTTTCTAGGCAGAACTGGTAGTGATTTCTGCAGTGGAAACCTATTGGGAATTGCTCTAATCTAGTTTCTGAGGATTTGTTTATTGGGGCAGCACATGCTGGGCTAATTTTAGGGTACGTGTTCCAAGATATCTTTTCCATCCACAAGTGAAGTTTTAATGAGGGGATACGGTATTCAGACAGCAGCTTTCCCCCTCTTCCCCTCACCCCCTTTTATTTTCCACCCAAAAAGCAGCAAAAGCAAAATTGGCTCAGTCAGTATTTATTGGCAAATTAGTGTTCCTAAAGACTTCCTTCTGCTTGTTCTTTTCTAGAGCTTGGAGAAATAAGATTTCACATAATGCATCTGGGATTGGATTACTGGATTGAATTTTGCAAAGTACGCTGGGGATAGTTGAGCCTGTTTAGAAAGCAGCTAAGCCCCTCTAAGTCAGTAAAAATTCAATTCATGATAGTCGATGAGGGATTTTGGGGTGTTTTGTGTTTTGAGTGGTTTATTTGCTGTTGGATGATCATGTTTCCTTTGAGGTGTTTTATCAAGGTTTATTAAGCTTTTGGTGGAGGGGATGGTGGGATACAGCCTTTCTCTGAAAAAGGGAAGGAAGAAAGCATCCTGGAAGCTGACACCGCTCGACCTGCATGCTTGTTGAGCACAAACATTAATTCTTATAGGAGCTCTTCAGCTGAGTTTATATGTTGTGACCATTTTGGAAAGCCACAGAAACACGAAGACATTCAAAATTTATCAAAGTTGAGGTTGTGATTGGTTATGGCTTTGCATCTGGTCTTTTGTGTACTCTCGAGCTCCCACTCCTCCCTTCCCTCCCCCTTCTCTCCTGCTGCGAGTTGAGGTTTTGGTCCTCAAAACCAGGCCAACCACATTATTATAGCGCAGATGGCAATAATCTGTGTGTGATTCTGATAACAGATCTCAGGACGCAGCAGGGTTTGAGAAATTCCAGCTCTGCTGCAGGGATGGATCTCGTCCCAGAAGAATATTGTCTGAATTTAGATTCTGTTTCTCTCTGTGAAATTGGCCTGATATATATTTTTTTTTTTTTTCTGGACTTCCTTTGCTGTTTCTTAAGCCAGTGGTACCGTGTGGCTGGTGCTCCTGCTTTTTTATGCTTGGAACTGAATGTTTTTGGAAGAGAACAGCAGAGACGTTTGCACAGTGCTGTGCCAGCCTGTTTAAGGGGAGGTCCAAGTGTCTGAGCCTGGCGAGGGAGCTGGGCTAAGCCGGAGGGAAAGGAGAAGCGGGAAGGCTGGCAAATGTCTCAGGGTGTGGAACAAGTTTTAGTAAGGTCATCAAGCATGCAAGAAAGGAGGAAAAAAATAATTCTGAATTAGGTAAAGACTACCATAGGAGGAAACAAAATATATTTTGATGAAAGCCTGTGTAGTATGCCTGGGCATCCTGGCTGGTCCTGAGCAGGAGGCTGCAGAAGGGCAGCATGTCAGAGGGCTGCATCCTCCTCACCCTCGAACAGGAAACGGGCAGAGCAGCAAAATGCTTTTGCTCTTCTAACAGGAAGAAATAATGGTTTTCTAGGTGAGGTTTAATGCTCTCAGCAAATCTTTGCAGCTTATGTTTTTACATTATAGTCATTTTCCCGAGTCAGACATCCCTGCTGCCTGTTCAGTAAACACACAAAGCATAGATTATCAGTTAGGAGTATCGACAGCATTTCAAGTGCTATCAGAGAACATTTAATTCAGTTTAATTTTGTGATAAATCTCATGTTTAATCCTCTGGTTGCTCTGTAATCATGTCTCTATTGATCTTTTCTGAATGACTGCATGCAGTTTAATAAACTTTGCCATTAACCCAAGCTTTCTAAAGGGGAAGATTGATTCCAGTATCCAGTACACACCTGAACATCATGAAATCTGTCCATTGTAAAACATTTGCATTAAGATCAAAGTAAAAGTGTAGAGGTGAATTTGCAGCTTATTAGAGAAGGAGTTTGCAATCAGAAGGCCTCAGTGTGTCAGTCAAAATCAGCAGCAGTTTTCAGCCTGGCTGATTCAAGCTGACACCTCCTTTCATTTCTGATTTCTCAAATCCGTCTTTCATCCTATTGAGCGACCTCCTTCCCTCTTTTCCCAGCCATAATTACATCCTTTAATTTATTCCATCTTTTCCACTCCAGGCATTTGTTTAGTCCCGGTTTTTGAGGTCATTTTTGCCTCATAATAAAACTACAGATTTTAAGTGTCTTTTTGAAATGTTGGTTTGGATTTTCTGTCCTGAACTTCTTTTATAAGGGGTGCCCTAGTTCATGAGATGTAAAATAGTCTAGGGAATGAGGGAAAGGTTATGGAACTGGAAAAAAAAAAAGGATGACCTTCTCAGATTCCTTCCAAGGTCTGTTCCCATCGCTTCTCCCGGGGGCCATCTCATGTACTCCAAATGCCAAACTCCATTTGGCAATTTGGCCAGTGTCCATAAAGGCGTGTAGGGGTGCTGCTTGCGTGGGGACCTAACAGCAGCTGAATTGCCTTGAAACGAAGCACCTGAGTTCCTTGTGACTGAGAGTGCTGGTGGCCCTGGGAGCACCCGTGCATCATCTGTGGCACTGGGCAGGCGAATGGTCCCTACAAATGCAGTGGGTCCGTCTCTCGGGAAGCACAAGGGAGGAGGAGACTGGCACAGGCTGACAAGATACCACCTCTTGTATGTTTTTGCTGTTTGATGTTCTGTCAAAGCAGTGCTGCTCTTCCAGAACAGCTAGTAGGGGATATTCAAGGGCGATAGGGAGCTTAGAAAGAAAACTGCCTGCGGTCTTTCTTCCCTTCCCTCCTCCACTCTTTATTCCATGCAGGTGTTGGAAGCTCTCAACCTGCAGGAAAATGAAAGATCTTTATTGATTTCAACGGCTGTGACTTGTGTGGAGAGTCATCGGTGGGGGGAAGGAGAGCAGGAGAGTGCTCCCTCCGCGAGAGGCAGAGGCTCTGGCTCAGGACTGAGGAGGAGGGTGAGGGAGACTGGGGAAGGCTGATCCTCCTAGAGAGGGACAGAGAGTTGTCTGGTATTTAATGAAGAACAGGGAAGGGGAAATGCTGTGCCTCTGCTGTGTTAGAAAGAGGAATTGGGCATGTGGGGAGCCTGTAGGCCTGGAAAGGAAAAACATGAGAAAGCGAGAACCAAATAAATACACGTGCAGCTGAGCAATAGCGGTGAGGCAGTCCTGGATGAAGGGTAGAGAAAGAGATGGAGATGCTTTCCTCTTCCAGTAAGGACGATGGAGAAGACATGAAAGATAAGACTTTCCTATCCCACCAATTGTAGGAGAACACGGAGATTCAAGAAGTACCTGCTTGGCAGGAAGCCTGGGGGAAGCCCCTGCGCCCGGAGACGAGGGGTGAGAGGCAGGGCAGAGGGCTGCAGCAGTCCCCCAGGGCACACCCCAGGAACGTGCTGGCTGTGGGTGTTTGGCCTGATGAAGTTGAGGGGCCACAGAGGCTTGGAAGATGAGAGACGGACTTTGCTTCTGTTTCCCAAACAAATTAATGAATAGTGCAAGCCCTGACGTGTTTTCTAGCGTGTAGCAGTTGGGCACCGTTATATTTCCTGTCCAGAAGATGGCTGCCTTGATCTAGGTCTGGCTGGAGGGAAGTGTGCCAGCCGCTCCATGGGCCCACATCTCCTTTGCAGCGTCTTGTTTGCTTTTTCCAAGCCTGATCCATTTACCTCTTTAAGTATTTAGCATTAGGCCACACAGATGAAACAGGATGTGGTTCTGCTTCCATTTTACCAATGAGCAGTGCTGCATGGAAGGGCTAAAGGCCCAAATTCACAAAGCCATTTATTTCCTTTAGAAAATCAGTCAATGGGAATTAAATAGTTTTAGGCCCCTGAATACCCACTTTGTGGATTGGGGCTTAGCTTGCTGCTGCAGGTCAGAGAGAGTCAGTGGAAGGGCAGGCATTTCAACATCTGTCTCCATGTACCCCCGTTCATAACTTACCGTCTCCGTCTGGCCAGCTCTAATCCTGTGCCTGGCAGGGTACAAGCTGTGATAAGATCAGACAGGAGAGATTTGGATACTGGCACTAACAAGCAGCTTAGAAAACAAATCTTCAGTGGGAAAGGTTTCCTTCCAAGTGCAGACTGATTCCTGCTTACGCTTCTAATTCTCTTCAACATATTCCGTAGCTCTCAGGAGATGCATGGCAGAGCTTTATCTGCTTTCTGCTCCAGGCAAGTTTTTACAGAGACACAGCAGTTCAGATGCTTCCTGCAGAAGAAATGGTTACAAGTTCAGTTGAGACAGCCGGGTATATGATAAAGTGTAGTTTGAACGTTTAAGTGTTGCTCAAGTGGTATGATTCACAGTTTTCGTAACTCCTTGCAAGTTTGCTGCAGGCATTAGCAAAGCTCTTGACTTGAGATGTTCTGCTTTGGAACTGGATCCCCTGACTGTACATCCCTACCAAGTTAAATTTTGTGGCTTCTAGGTGGCTGTAAACAAAAGTATTACAGAAATTACTCTTCCAGCCACTGAATAGCCCTGAATATTAGATGATACTTCAGTTTTAGATCTATCCACAAAGTAGCTTAAAAAACTTGAATATTTGCAGAAGATATCATGTTTTCAGACATGACACAATTGTGAAGGAAACATTTTTCTTTTTTTCTATGGTGTATCAAGTAGCTTTACAGGGTCTATGCCCTGTACTAAAACTGGAGAAAGTAGTGTTGTGGTTTAACCCCCACTGGCAACTGAGAACCATGCAGCCACTTGCTCACCCTCCCGCTCCCTGGTGTGTTGAGGGACAGAATCAGAAAGAACTTGTGGTTTGAGATAAAGACAGTTTATGAGGAGAGCAAAGGAAGAGAATAATAATAATAATGTATATTACTAATAATAGTAATTATACAAAACAAACATTGCACAATTTCTCACTGGCTGGCAACCTGAGGACTGATAGAGCCAGTCCCAAGCAGTGGTCACAGAGCAGAACTGAGAGTAATCTCAGAACAGTGATTTCTGGAGAAAGAGAGTTACTCACTGGCCAACCCCCAGTTATATACCGAGACTGCTATCTATGGTATGGAATATTTCCTTTGGCTGGTTTGGGTCAACTGTAGTGGCTGTACCCCTCCCAGGTTCTTGCATCTGCACATTAGTGAATCCTGGGAAACTGGAAAAAGACCTTGATCTCCTAGCATAGAACTAATAACATCAGTGCATTATCAGCATCCTTCACATACCAAACCCCATACTAAATCCAAACCACAGCCGCTACTGGGAAGAAACCTAACTCCTCCTCAGCTGAAACCAGGACAAGAAGTCATCTCTGGTTTTCCCTTTTTACTTATCCATGCTAGCTTCTGTGCCCGTTTAACTGGAGACTCCATATTCTGAATTCAGGGCAGAAGGAAAGAACTCTGTTTCCCCTCCTGGGAGCTGAATATACCTGATGGGTTTTTGGGTGATGCCACATAGGCTTTGGAGCACGCACTGGCCTAAAGCTGAAACGAAAGCCTTGTTGTAAGGATGCCTTCATTTATTGCATGAATGAAGCGTAGCAATAAAGATGGAAAAAGTGTGTGGCATTTATCCAGTGGGTTTGATTCTCTGCATTTGGTACGGTGGCTTATACCTTTGTAATGTAACAACAAAATAGTGCTGGTATTTATTTCATCTGTGTATGTGGAGGAGGACTCTGGAGATAGGAGCACCTTATATCTGCTTTGTAAGTGGCACGAAGGACGAGCAATGATAAATCTGGTCTGTTATGCTAAGCTGTGCTTCTGAACGGCAGAGAGGGGGATTTGCCAATGATCAGCACTGTACAAGAATGTAATCCCTCTGCTTTTTGATCATCAAATTTATCTTCACTGTATCTGTTTCCTAGGGGAAGAATAAGCTAGTAAATGGAAAGGTTATGTATTGCTTTATTTCTTAAACTTTTGTTCTTTTCTGTTTTTTTCAGCCTGAATGCTAGGAGGAGGTTTCTTTTACAGATGGGAAGTTGAATTGTTGTTTTTTTTTTTTTTTCTCTAATTGCACAAAGGTTCTGATCCTTTTCCTAATAAAGAATATTACCAAGCTTCCCTTAAGTAACACAGTCCTCTGGTCATATCTGAGCACACGCGCGCTCTCTCTCTGCTTATCACTTATCATTTAATTTTAAAATCTGCCTTCGTCAGTCTTTTGTGTGAGGTTGTATGCCACACGCCAAGAACAGCGGTAGAGTTAAGCTGATTCCCAGAGAAGGAGAAAGAAAATCACGAGGAATATGAGACAGTAGGAGCTTAGAAGACAGAAAAGATAGTGTGTTAAGTACTTCAACTTCTTGACTGGAAAGATGGAAAAGACTTGTCTCAAAATAGATTTTTATTTTGAAAAGCTCAGTAATTATAACACATTATTATGTGGAGAGTTTTGGTTTGGTTAAAAAATCTGTGGGTTGGGGCGTTTACCATCTGGCATAATCCAGGAGTAATTCTTCTACCTCTGTCCTTTTCCTTGCGTATCCACGTCTGTCCTGCTTGTCTGCATGCGCAGAGGGATGTCTCCTCTTTCCCTGCGCGCCTGTAAGGCTTCAGTTGTGAGAAATGAATGACGTGGATGTTTCCATCTCTCCCTTTCTCTCCCTATATAGCGCAGTTTCCTAGTTGGTTTTACCTGTGTTGTCTCAAGGTGGTTCCTTTGTCTTCACCCTTGGAGAGCTGATTTTCTGGTCTGGTCTTGAGGCTAGTGCAGCAGCAAAGCTGACCTCTTCCGAGCTGTCCTGACACAGTCCCTTTCCGTGGCCATGGTATTTCAGTGAGCATCGTGAGACCTCTGGAATACCTTGGACTTTTCCCAGTGCTTTTCCATCGTTCTGCAAGACAAGGAATACAGAGGTGCTTCTGATTTGATTTACAAACCATAATACCTTTTTTTTATTAATCCTGAATGCTGTGCTAATCAATGGTGCCAGTGTGAGACTGGAGGCTGCAGTCATCTATTTAGCCCTAGTGCAGGAATAGCAGGGATGAGAGCCGTCTACGACCACATCCATTTATTCTAACCCTGCAGTAAGGGAGGATACCCTTTAAATGAAAGATTTATTGGCCCACTAATGCCATGGCCTCAGTCCGTGGCCTGCCAACCAAAGTGCCATTTGAATTAGCAAACACCATACGGATCTGGAGAGTGGAGGAGCCCACGGTCAGCTTCATGCCAGAGGCTCCGCTGGGGAGAAATATGATTTCATTGCAGAAGTCTCCTGGTAAAGCTGGCAGGACATTGGGCAAAATAAAGGACTGAGGCTTTTGGACATTGGAGTAAACAAGGTTAAAAGAGGACATATTATTTAAAAAAAAAAAAAAGAAAAGAAAAGGAAAAAAAGATGGCTAAGAAAGCAATGCAATTTGATCCTAAGACAGCGTGTGTATTTTGGTCAGTATATGCAGATATTACATAACTACAGATACAAAGATACAAAATTTTTATTTTTAGGAGAAAGCTTGATATTTTAAAACTTATTTCTATTCCAAATCAGAACAAAAAGTGAGAGGAAAAAAAAAAAAAGCAAACCCCCCCTTCCCCTCAAATGCCCAAAAAATCATGTGAAGGAAAAAAATTTCCATAAGTTTCAGTGTAGAACTGAAGAGTTACTCAATTATTTCTACAAACTGAAATTATTTGTTTCTCATGTTACCCAGTATGGTACTTGATAACTGTTCGGTTGGGCTCTTTCCACCATGCAAATCATTTTTCACGGAGAAAAATTTTTTGGCCCTGCTGTGACACAAAGCTGACCCCTGAACTGAGGTGCAGGCATCTGCCTGAAACAGTCCAGCCCGCGCCCGCAGCCGAGTGCGTTTCTGCAGCAGATCAAGGCGTTGCTGGGCATGGCTTGATTATATAGGATAACAGTGCTGTACACAAACATGGGATCATTACTGTAAACGTGCAACTCGTGCAACTGTGCAACTTCAAGGCCAGGTTGGCCGGGGCTCTGAGCAACCTGACCTGGTTGGAGATGTCCCTGCTCCTGGCAGGGGGGTTGGACTGGGTGGGCTTTAACAGTCCCTTCCCGCCCAAACTGTTCTGTGATTCTATGACTCTAGTATGTTGTAGCACAGGGAACAAATTCACCTTTGTTTTAGGAGCTGGCTTAATGCTCCTTTCTCTCTCTAATCTGTAATTGTAACGGAGCAGCGTGAGAACAGTGCGGCCCTCTTTGTTGGCGTGAAGATTTAAAGTGAATATCCCTAGGGATTGTATTTCTCTCCACACCCTTTTTTCTCTGTCTTGTCATTCCCCAAACAAAGGAAATAAACACCGTATGCGAACGTGGCAATGCTGCTCACGGAGTATATCAAGCAGATTTATTTAAGGCCCAGCGCCGTGAAATAAACCCCAGGCCAGTGGGAACAGATTTCCCTTGGCTGCAGGGGCTGCGTACTGTGTGAGCAGTTGGGGATGTAAACCACGTAAAGTGTGTCCGGGATGGAGCGTGGTGTTACTGGTGACGCGGCTGTTGCGTTAGAAGCACGAGGATTGCCCTGAATTCTGCCGGAGCTCGTGCTCCCGGAGCGGTGATGGGCCCAGAGGGCAGCCAGCGTGGGCTGGCACAGCCCTGTCTGCCGTGAGATCTGCCCTGGGCACCTCAGCGAGTCAGAAAAGGTGGTAGGTGTATGAAAGACAGGTTGAAGATGACTTGAAAAGTTTGAAAGACTGGATGAGGAGGAGTTGGAGAGAACATGGGTGAGGTGATGGTGGCAGAGGACACAGGTTCCCTACTGGGAGAGGCCTGTTGTTGCTGGCATTTCAGACAGCATACACTCAAAAAAGGCAGAGTCACAGTGCAATGAAGATGATTTAGTCAAATCTGCAAGAGGGAGGTAACCTTGGACTTTTGCTAGTAACTTCTGTAAGACCTGTAAAATCTCTAGAAAAAAAACATGATGGGACTTCAGGGCCAGCAGAAGCTGGGTGGAGTGAGAGCTTCAGGATCGCTCTCTTTTGGCAGGAGTACACGGGTTCCTGGCTAAATCAGCCTGAGCAGAATCACCTGTGTGTACTTTGCCTTCTACAAAACCGGGCAGCTTCAAGAGAAGCAGCTCAGTCCTCTGTAACCTGAGCTGGCATTGCTCAGCACTTTCTCAACGCAAGCTCCAAGAGCAGACTTTTTCCTACCTCTGGTTGCACGGACTCCTGTAAATTGGATGACTGTTCTCCACAACTGCAGCGTGGTACGGTATAGTATTCAGAGTGTCAAAATTGAGAAGGGTGAGGGGAGGATAAGGCTGAGAATACTGTGTTGTGTTTGAAAAAGATGAAATAAATGAATGGCAATCAGTTGTTCTGATATTAATCTTCAGGTTTGACATCAGTTTTTGCCAGCTTTGATTTCATAGGGTCTTTGACTCAACAGCTGGCGTTGTAGTCTTCAATTTCAGCTAAATATTTATTTTGTGTATCATCCGTAGGCTTAATGAATACTGTGAAAAACATTGTGTAAGGCTGTCCATTTTGTCTGTCAGCTAAGTTCCTACAGCTGTTTTGTAGCACTGGGTGCCTTTGAAATCTTGAGTAATTATATTCTGCTGTTGGTGTGTAGAAGGAAGTTTTAATCTTTTGTGCTCAAATGCTTGAATAAAATTTCTTTTTAAACATGCTTTTTGTCTTATCAAGGTAAAAATTTGAGTGTATGCTCATACTCAGCAGTCTCAAAACAGATTACAAGTTTAAGGATTTTGCTAAAATCCCATTGAATGCAGTGAGACTTAGACACGCATGTATCTGTATTAAATGTGAGACAGTTGTTCAGGTAAGGCACAGAAACAATATTGTGTAGTCTGTCTGAATAATCACAAAGGAACAACACTGAGCTCTTTTCAAGTATGGAGTGTCTGCATCCAGACACACAGTATGCTGAGGAAAGGCATGGTCTGTTGGTTGAACTCGTGGACGGGGAAGGACATTTATTTTGTCGAGTAAAATACTTCTTTTAGATTACTTCTTTGTGTCTAGTGTGTGAGTAGAAGTCAGTCACAGTTTACTTGTGTTGAAGAGTGACTGTTGTCCCACTACAACAATAAATAGTGTAAAATCTAAGGAGAGTTGACAGCCATGTACTCCTTAGATAACAGCAGGCAGAACGCAATTTAAAGTGTATAACCACAGCTGAGCTGGAGTAGTGTGTGTTACAGGATCCCTTATTTCCGTTTCCCTGACGTGTGGCAGAGCAGGCAACTATGTATTTAAGTTCCTCCAAATTTGGGGTTTTTATTTGGCCCCTTTTTATGAATTGTGATGCTGCCGTTAATGATGTAATGGCCACCTTTATTTCTTCAAGGTCCTAAAGTCGTTTACTCAAACCCCTTTCCCACCTGTTAGGCAGCCTGGAAGGTGTGTGGTGAGGGAGAGGATTGCAGGAGGGTTTCCTCTTGCTGGTAGGAGTTGAATGTAATTAGAATCCTGTTTTCCTCTGCCTCCATCTTGTATTTAGTGAGTGGCATTGAGGGAGGCCATGGTGATATGTATTTTAGAAACAGGGATCACCTGTGTCCCTGGGATGTGGTGCAGGGGTGCTCAGTGCTCCCAGCAGCTGCTGAAATCGGTGCAGGCTGTGCTTCCTTAGATGAAGTGCTCTGTACAGCTGAGTTCTCTGAAAAAGAAAATCTTAGGTGCTTCCTAATGGGTGCTTAAAATTAGCAGATGTTTTTGACCTGAACATGTCAGAACTGTTGTTGCTACCTATAAACTGGGAAGAGTGAAATACTTTAATCTGGCTAGCAGCTGTAAACTAGGTCATTGATATTTGTTGAGCATCTGATAGTATAGTGAGACGCTGTATAGAAAAGCCCTTGAGGAAATTAATAATGGTGCTTTTGGAGGAGAGTGTGAATGGAGTGTGAGTAAACAAACTTTAGGCCCACATATTGGACAAAGAGGAGGAAACAAAATCCTGAGCGGCTGCTCATTAGCTCAATGCTTTCCATTCTGCGCGGGGAAATAAAAGCATGGGATCATGTAATTAAAGATTGTATCATGGCGCATATGCACAAGAGGCCTGAATTACGGTGGTGGTTGCAGCCTTAATCCTGGCCGTTCATAACTTCCAAGTCCTTGACTTCGTAACCTCAATAATGTTGCTTTCATGTAGGTTTTTGTGTGTAATTTAAATCAGCGGCACCTGAAAAGGAACCTTCTGTTTATCAATGATATTGTTAACAAATGATTTGGGGATGAAAAATCAAAGCAATCTCTTTGCTACAGAAGCGCTTTTATAAAACATATCTCAAGCAGACAGCAACTTGCTTTTCTATTGTTTTGCCTTCATCTGTAATCACCACATAGCGTCCTGCAGCCTGTTCAGCATTTCATCTTCAGTCTGCTGCACCACCTTTTTTGCACAACACTGAACCACTTTGTTTTCAGATTCCAGAAAGATGCAGGAGGCAATGGATTGTCATTTTATGAAAACAAAGCAAACAAAACAAGATGAAACCTTTCTGCAGAGGTCTCATGACTTGAAGGAATTGCTGGGATTAGTGGATGGGCTTCTGCACCTACTGTAGCTGACATCGTGGTGCCCTTCACCAGTCCCTTGTGTCCTAAAATACCATAATTTCTACCCTTGGAAAATCGTTTGCATTGCACTTTACACCTGCCTTCCTTTCTCCCTGGTGTTGTTATAAGAGTGTTTGCATTTTTTTTTCCCCCTAGATAAATGCCTCTGAGGGACTAATTGTGCATTCAGAAGAATACACAGTGCGTTTAACTATCTTATCTGAAGGGAAATAAATGATTGTTATAAGCATCTCGGTTTATTTTCTGATTTTGAAAGATTGCAGGCACTAGTCAGTGCGTTGTTTTCAGGCCTCTACATCTTGTTGTTACTGCCAGAACTAAAGTAACGAATTAGAAACGCATGAGAGAGATATTGAAGTCTTAGGGCATTTTCATCTGTCAGCTATAAAAATTCTTCCCAACTGTACGAGAAAACACAGTATGACTTGATGAAGGCTGCAAAGATGCAGTGGCAAATTCGGTACCCTCAGACTGGCACCGTTTGCTCACTCTGAGGGGGTTTTGGTTCTCTTCGTGCGGCTGGATCCCCACTGGGTTCCCAGCTAAGATGCCCACTGTGTGCTGCTAACGAAGCTGCAGTATTTCTCTCAGCTGTACCCTCTAGGCATCCTATTTTCTTGCAAGCTAAACTTTTGTAACAGTTTTTTTTTTTTTTCAGCAGATAGGGAGGTGGTGGTTCTGTCAGTGTTGTTACTTGAGTGTTTTTTCATGGGAAGCCCCTTGGCTGCTCCATGCTTCTCGCGTAACGCCCCTGGCCAGCGAGGCACTGCTGCAGCTGACAGCCAGGGCCCAGGTGCTGGGTCTGTCCTACGGCTGTGTCCATAACTTGGGAAGAGTTTAAATCAACTTTTGTAGCTAGTGAAGAAAAAAAAAAAAACAAAATCATTTTTGTCCCTTAATTGGCTGCTTCTTTCTGCACTAGTATTCCTGATTAAATGTGAATTGCTTGTCCCTTGAAAACAGATGAAAGGCTCCAGAAGTACCTTTCTTACAGTTCTATTTGACAAGGATGCCTGGATGTTTGAGTAGCGGATAAGAGCACACTAGAAGATTCAAGCTTGCTTTTCTAACTCTTTGTGTTTTAAGTGGAGCATTACGGTGACACTTCATAGTGGTTTAATAACCTGGAGTTTTTAAAAGTGTTTTATATCTTAATTTTATTGTTGGAGTGAAGGATAAATTGTTGGGCTCTGATAGGAAGCTGTTGGGGACCTCAACAAGAACCTGAGGAGCAAATAATTGGAATGCAGTTGTAATTTGGTTTTACTAGCCCTGTACTGTAACCTACTTTTCTTTTTAATAATAGGTTTGTAATAGTTACACTTTGTTGGGGTCATGTTTAGTGCAAATTCAGATGGTAAATTCTTGCAACACTGGAATAGCAACAATAATCCACAAGGATGATTTGGAAAGATCAAGGCTCGATATCCCTAAGCAGTGCCTGAAATTTTCATGGAGATAAGTGTCTGCGTTTGCTACAGAGTGCATTTACAGCGTTGCTTTTCATCAAGGGTTCCCACAGAAAAATCCTGTAATAAGGAGTGAAGCAGAGTTCCTTGTTTACCCATAGTTTGTAATGTCACAGGGACGGTGGCTGGAGGGAAGGGCGGGAGGAGTGAGCAGCAGCAATGGACTGGCTTTTGGGTGAGATTCATGGGGGTGGAGTGTGTACCCTGCAAAGCAGAGTGAAGCATGCTCAGCTGCCATGGAGGATCTGATTTATAATTAACAAGCTGTCATTTACATAGCAAGAAGATGGACTCTCCTGAAATAAATCAGTCACAGGTCCCTGAAAGCTTAACACTTGATGAGAAAGCAGTGTGTCCTTCAAACCTCCTACCTCGAGAAATTATCTGACGTACCCACGGAGGCTGCTTCTCCTCCCCTCACCACGTGCAGGGCTTGGATTGAAATTGTTAATATTAATTGGAGCCGAGATGATTGCAGTGCCACCCCAGCAGGCTTCAGCAGCCCTCCTGCTCGCTGACGTCGCGGCAGGAAGTCTCTTCAGCATGGGCGGCTCTTCTCCGCTATGGCACGTACAGCGGTATCAGGATGATTAATGTGCCCAATAGAAATAAAACAAATGGAAATTTTTTTAGATTATACAGTACACTCATAAATATTAATGCACTTTTGTACTGAATTGCATGTAATTACATATTTATACATTTAAGTCACCTTCCTGATACACTTAAGGCACTTTACTGATGAAAGATATCTCTGAATAAGATGGTTTTAAACCATGCCTAATATGTTTGTAGGATTTATTAAATAATGTGTGGGCTTGTATGCTGGCAGGAGAGGAGAAAAACCTCCATTAAAGTCTGAATGTGTTGTTCAGGGAGTCTGCTACTTAGTTTGAATTGACTCCATGGGTAGCTGCTGAAAAAATACGTCTCGACATGAAATATTACTACATCGCCTTATCTATGTAGATAAGGTCTGTGCAGTCCTGTCACCTTAGAGTAATTACAGCTTATTACTCTAATCATGATGATGCCTGAAGTCTGTAATTAAGATTGTGCTGGCTAATGTACTAGCACGCGGCATGGTACAGCTATTGTCCTATCTAAACAACAGAAAGATAAAAATTGGATGAGGGAAAAGGGAAGAAAGTGGGGAAGTGATTTATGCCAGGCCACGATTCCCAGCCAAGCACTGCCTCTGTTGAACCCCACGGCTTCTGAGGGGGCAGGATCCTTGCACGTCCCCCGCAGCCTCATGTGTGCTGCTGTACCGACGCCGTGTCCGAAACAGGCCCAGCCAGCTTGCACCCTCAAACATGAGGATCACACCCTGTGTGATCTCTAGTCAAGCTAATTTTAATGCATACCTGTGTCTATGCTTTTATTCTTTGTACATGTCCTGTTGCAGTCCAGTCTGCAAATTAATAATTTAATATATATTTCTATATACATATCTATTTTAAGGCCAAATCTGTTGCAAGCAATGAGGGGTTCTGCCATACAATTCAATAATGCAGGGTTTTGGCCCACAGCACTCTGTAATTTTCTCTGTAGCGATGTCAGCTGGTGAAAAGTGGATGACTGTCCCGGAGGAACATTGTTGTCTAAACACCAGTCTTTTTTCTAAATTCCATAGTAAGCCCACCTACCAAACTGGAGAATTTGCAGAATGGGAAGCTATGTACATATGGAGCTCTCTTTCCTCTCTTTGGTTGTGAGCGGAAGCAGCATCTTCTTTTTGGAGATTTCTGCAAATTGCTCCTTCTGTCCTGAAAGATACACTTTCATAGAGTTTGCAGAGGACTTTGTGAAGCTGCTAACCCTCATCTTTGCTGTAGATATATATGCAGATACATTCATCCCAATTCTGACATGAGCTAAACTTTGCTTTAGGTGTACCTTGACAATTCATGACTATTTATACGCTTGGCTAGAACATGGGCTCCTTACGGAGGAGGTTATCCCAGATATGCCCGTAGTGATCAGCAAAATTGACCCATCTGACACCCTCTGTAAAGCTAATGGGAGCTAGTAATTTCTTGATGGCAGTGCACCCCATTAGACATTTTATAAGATTCTGGAAACCTGCCACTGTTTCATTTAGATCCCTAGCTGGGGAGAGAGAAGCTATTTAGACATTAGAATTCTTTTTCCAGAAAGTTTCTGTTTCTTCACTCCTTCAACCTTTTACATTTAGAGTGAATTGTCTTAATGGCATTTCTATCTACAAATGGGAGCTCTGTGTTTTAACAGAAGTCCTGTGGTGTTAGAATCTGCTATTCATAAAGCACAGGGTTTTTTGATACTGATCTGAGAAAAATGAGGATTTATGTTCATCCTTAGCAGTGTGATGATAGTTATCTTAAGGCACAAATCTGTTCTATGATAAAAAAAAAATCTCATTGTTTCAATAAGAGTGGTTTGAACAAACTGTAGTTCTGGTGCCTTTCTGCCGTGTTGTTCTGTGGGAATTGCAGCGTTACTAGGTTTTCCAGTTTATTTCAAGAGGTGTAGCTGAATAGAGCTGAGTACGGAATCGCTGTGTGAGGTGCTCTGCATTTGTTATCCAGGAGGTCGGTGTTTTGTAGTTGCTGTAGTTGCTATTTTATGAAGCTATTGATGATGATAATTGGCGAAATAGTAACTATAATATATGATACCTGAGAATTTGCCTTTGAGCATTTGTGGCATATATCTAAATCTAAAGCCTTCCAGGGAAAGGAGGCAGAAGGTGTACTCAGAAAATTAATTCTTCTAGATTTATTTTTCTTTGGGCTTGCTCTCCAGAACCTCTCATCTTGTGTACAGTGCTTTTCACAAGTAGATCTCTTCACAAAGCATGTTGTGACAATCAGTGCTACTACTGACTTTTTTTTAAGAGCTGGAAAAACCACGGAAGAGAGACACGACATTCTTAAAATACTGATCCTACTTTATAGCTGAGCGTCCTAGTTTAGCCCTGCTCAGGGGGAAGCTGCACGGTCTCTCTCTCACTCCCCCCGCCCTCTGAGAGAATAGGGAGAGATAATATAAGAAAAAAGGCTCGAGGTTTGAGATAAGGACAGCGAGAGATCCTTAAAGTTACCGTTACCGGCAAAACAGACATGACTTGGGGAAATCTACTTGTTTATTATTAAAACCAAAATTTTAAGAAAGATGAATGAGACAGTCTCCCCCATCCCTCCCTCTTCCCAGGCTTAACATTATCTCTACCACCTTCCCCCCGACCTCTGCCCTGAACGGCACAGGGGGGAGAAGGGAATTGGGGTTACGGTCAGTCCATCATTGTTTTACGCTGCTGCTTCGTCATCGGGGGAAGAACTCCTCACATTCCTCCTCTGCTCCATTGTGGGGTCCCTCCCAGGGCCACAGTCCTTCGTGAAACTGCTCCGGCGTGGGTCATCTCTTCCACGGGGTGCAATCCCTCCAGAACAGCTGCCCCAGGCAGGCAGACTCCTCTCAGGATCTTTTTACATCTCATCTCCTCTCCACTTCTCTCAGCCGGGCCGAGTCGGGCCCAGTCGCTGCCCGGCGGGAGGCCACAGGGTGAGGCCTGCAAGGCCTACAAGGCTTGCGCCTCCCCCTCTCTGCACCTGCTCCAGCTCCTTCACATCTTCTCTTCTCTTTTTTCATTTCTGTTTTTCCCCTTCTTAAATATGTTATCACAGAGGCGTTATCACGGGACATTCTGCTACCAACTGGCTTGGCCTTGGCCAGCAGCGGGTCCGCCCTAGGCCCGGCCGAGTCCACCAGGGAAACTTCTGGAAGCTTCTTAGAGAAGCTGCCCCTGTAGCCCCCCTCCCTAAACAAAACCAGCACACTGAAGATGCTGAAGGGGTTTTTTTTATGAGTTTGGATAAAGCTGCTAACTTTTATGCTACAAGTAGCTGTGTGAAGAGAAGCTTAAGATACTTCCCGTGGTGAAGAAAAGGTAGAAAAAGTGTCTTATAGCTTCTGTTTGATACTCCCTTCTTTAATGCTTATAAAATTATTCTTTTTACCAAATATAAAATTTGAACACTGACTGTATTCATTTTAATTAATGTTCTCACTGGGTTTAGTTTTGCCTTTTGTGAAGCTCTTATGTTTTAGATGGGCATTTAGGGAGCATTCTTTAATTAAAGCCAAACTGAATTTTGCCTTTAGGCGTGGAGTTTTTTTGCATTGAAAGGTGGCACAATTTGAATAATGTTCTCCTGAACCTGAATCTTTTTGTGACAGGGACCAACAGCCCAATTTCTTTCCTGCTGTCGGTTATAATATTAAGTGACAATAAACAGAAGAATGAAAGCATACAGGATCATATAGTACTTAGTGGTAGGGCACGGGGAGCTTTTGGTCAAAGCAACCAGCCATGTTAGTAGAGTATGCTTAAAGTATTACACTATTTAAGTAATTTGCCCCTTATATAGAAATGCTGTACTCTTATGTATGGAGTTCTTGGAGATGTGACTTAGCAAATTGTAGTTATTAGATGCATTGTAATTCACAGCTTTCCAGTAGCTTCTAATTCTTCTTCCCAATGACCCTCCAGCTTCCCCTTCCTCTGCCTTTAATTTTGTATTGTTGGAGAATTTTTTTCAAGTAACATTTATTTGAAACAAAAATATGAATTGTGTTGCAGGTTATCAGTAAGAAAATATGGTAGCTGTAGGCTAAGTGACAAAACTCGTGTTTATGTTAAAAGACTTGAGTGCTTTTTGAGACAGACGTTGATTCTGGGGTTTAAAGAAGGGTTAGTAACAAAGTTTTCAAATAGAAGCTTTTTTTGTGGGTTTTTGTTTGTTTTTCTTTCCCCACCACACTGATATTTGTAAATCTTCTGCTTAGCTCAGGCTTGAGGGAAATGTCCACTAAAGTAAGTTGGGATTCATTTGCTTTAATTGCATTTTGGTCAGCCCTTGCCTTGTCCTGTCAAATACAAGAAATAATAAAAATAAACGTCAAAAGCCAAGCCTTTTAAAATCAAAGGTGATTGTTAATTTAAACATTATAAGCATATGCTGTCTTCTAAATGCATGCTTACTTGATACATGTGTTTGAGAATTCTGAGGTTGATGGTGTGAAATCTAAAGAAGTATGTGTCTGCTTCTGTGCACTCACTTCATCTTACAGATTTTACTTTGCATTTGTGCGTCTTTGATAAAGTGGAGACCAGTGAAGGCTGCTTTCTCCTTTTCTGGTCACTGTAGCATTGCCTCGAGAATACTTTGCTGGTCACCTAGAATTGCTGCTTAAAGAGGTTAACCAAATCAGAGCTGTATCTTAACTGCTGTGTTTTTCTTCTCTTCCTTCCCCTGCTCCCTCCCTCTGCAGAAGGACGTAGCTCTGAAACCTCAGGAACGCGTGGAGAAGCGACAGAATCCTCTAGCCAAGAAGAAACGGGAAGCACTTACCAATGGGCTGTCGTATCTTCCAAAAAAGAATAGACTTCACCACCAACAGTACAGCTCCGACCGAGAAAATGATCGTAATCTTTGTCAGCACCTTGGGAAAAGGAAGAAGATACCAAAGGGCCTCAGACAGGTGGGAGACAAGTTATCTGTTGTGGGGAGGGAGGGCTTTGGCTGTTGGCACGTGGTATGTAGAAGTGGATTTCTCTTTGTGGGATCACTTATTTTAACCTGCTTGTAGTTGTTTTGCTCTTGGGTGCCACTGGGTACCATGCCCTGGTACTAGAAGAGATTAACTGAGTGGGGAAGGAAGCGACATGTTGACTTCAGAGCTGAGTTGATTAATAAACGTGGAAAGGTTGGAAGAGCTTTCCGCTGGCTGTCTGTGAGACCGTTAGGGCAAACAAATGCGGTGTCTATTACGTTGTTAGGCCCGTTTTGTACCATAAATATGCCTTCTTGTCTTTAGACTTCGTATGCAGAAGCGTAAGACCCCCTTGAACATCAAGGTAATTGTGAAAGGGGCAGCTGTTAATCAAGACACAGCACTAAGCCTGATTACGGTGCGAGGAGCTCATTTGTAGGATGTCAGTGGGTACCAGTTTGTGCTCCTTTGGGTAACTCATCACCTGCCTGTAAGCAAGAACTAGCCTGTGACATGGTGTGACAAAAGTGAGCAGATAGCATCCAGGGTTGCAAAGCTTGAGGCTGGAAATCTTGGGCTCTTATTCAGGACTGTGCAGTGTTGTCTTTCTTGTTTTTTAAAAAAAGAAAGTGTGATGAGTGTGATTTTTTTTCTGGTGAGCAGGATGCAGGGAGAAAAAAAAAAAGCCATGATTTGGGTTTTTTTGAATAAATATTCCTTGTGGGTTTGTTATATACAAAAGACGAAATTAGAGCTGGACATTTTAAGTATAGCATGTACCTGTATGGTCGTTTGGCTCATAGCTGGCAAAACTGAAGTCTAAAGTAACAGTAAAGAGGTCAGTTTTGACCTAAATTTGAGTGATATTAATGACTCTTTAACCAAAATGCGTATATCCAATGGAGATGGCTGGTATTCACTGAACAAGTCTTCATCCGTTTGGTGCAAACCAAACATTGCTTTGCAGAGAAACTTTTAGAAAATAGTGGGAATTCACTGCTGCTGTGTGAGCTTGGCAAAATGGAAGGAGCATGGGTGATGAGAAGTACATAGACTTGTATTTGGTTTTGATAGTTGGAGTTACAGAAGCTGGTAAAAAATATGTTTTCACGATTAACGTTAAGCCTTTGTTGTATATAGAAATAAGATATTATACAGTGCTTCAGCAAAGCAAGGAAATTATAAAATGCGTATTCTACACTACCATACCCATTAAAGGTATTTCTTGTAATTTAATTTTACTTTATATTTCAAAGTGGGGTGGGGAAACTCTTCAGGATAGTTGATGCAATGGTTATGTTGTGAGTAGATATTGAAGGCTGCTGTGTTTCCTTGACCGTGTTCCATGTTCACCTATGCGATCTTCACTCTCGTCCTTTTTACTATGTCAAATGGTAAATGTATGTGCTCTGTTCAGTAGGAACTGGCCTTTGTAAAAGCTGACTTTCTGCATTATTTGATTCCCCGGGCATGGCCTACTGTCAGGTGAAACCTTTCCACCTTGTACTTAGGCAGTGAAGGAATCAGCCTTGCTGCTGATGGAAGTTATTTGTGAGGTTATGTTTTTAAGAATAAATATACACTGGCTTGGAAGGTATTGAGTTGACAAATGTCATGGAAAATGGTTTTCCTTTTAGCTGATAAATCTGAGTACTCTGCTTAATTCCTGAGGGATAAGGCTGAGAGGAAATAAAATACCTTCCTCAGTATAAATTTAATACATTTGGTAGGAGTACAGCTCCTTAGATAAGAACATTTTAGTCTCATGAGCAGTTTAGGTGCTGACAAATCCAAGTGGCTTTGGCACTTAGATGTGGAAAAAAAGATGTCACAGAAAAGACTATAAAGCTTATTTGAAAAGACATGCGCACAATCTTTATATATAGTATTTCTGGTAAGTATCTTCTGTCTTCTTTCATGACAAATGGTGAAGACCTTGAAAAAATGAGGAGAATGCTAAGTTCTGAGGGTGGTTTTCTCCGATCATTTAACTCTCTTCCTCCTTGAGTGACTCTTGGCTGCACACCTTGGGTTTGTTTCCCCACGCTGCTCCATCCCACTGAATTCCTGGGCTCTCCATAGGAAGTGAAGTTGCTTGTCAGCCTTCTCAGAATGAGAACAAGACAAGAATTAGGCCCGGTGATGTTTTGTGCTTGACAAGTATTTTATACTTACATATGTATTTTAAAATATTTATATGTGAACAATATATCTTGCCCATGTTATCCCCAGAGGAATCTTGAATTGTCGCATGTGAATATTATAATTGGATGGCAGGATGCAATCTCGATACTGTCACTTGCGTTCCCATGCTGGCGTAAGACCTTGGCCGCAGTCTGTCCCCGTTGGGAAATGTTTTATACCTGGAGATCTTGTTCATTGTTCCACCAGTAGTTAACAGTCCTGTCTGATACGCCTCTCTGTGAAATCTGTTATCTGCTGGAGGTAACTCACATGCGGGATTTATGGTGTGAAGCTCCCTTGTCAAGCAGATTTAGTTGAAGTCAGCTATTTGGAAGGACTGCTAATGAGTTTTCAGAGAAAATCCTTGCAGTATTCATGCAGGTATTTACCCAGCTATGCTGAAATGCCTACAGGTTTATTGAAATCCAGAAAATGTGAAACTGTAGGTTAATTAAGGCTCATATTTTACTAGCAAGAAGACTTTTGAACTCTGCTTTGTGAGCTTTTCTAAATGTACTGATTAAATGCCTCAAGGAAATTTTAGTTGGCGTTAAGCAAACATAAGACTCATCAGAATATTACTCCAGCGTTTTAAATTTAATTTCCTTTACGTTAATTGATGATGGTGTGTTTTTATGTGTTTTCTATAAAAATAATTTGAAAATCTTAAAGCGAACATTTTTAAACTGGTAAAAGGGTGGCAAAATTCTTAAAATAGTTTTTAATGAGTTTTTATTCCTCAAGGTTTGAGCAGAATGGGGCATACTAGGAAACAAGTTTTGATTGTGGCAGGAGTGTTGGGAGTGTTTGGATAGTGAGAGGGAAGGATCATTTCTCTCCATTCAGTAGGGTGTGTGTTTTGGGAAGAGCAGAAGACAGTGACTTCTGCTGCCTCCACCATTTCCTTCACTGTTTTCTTTATCTGCTGGGAGATTCTTACTCCTCCTTGCAGAACAGGATCATCTTTGGCATATGCTTCTAAAACAGGAATCTGTGTGCCAGGCAAGTGGTATCTGAGCTGGCTTATGTATATATGGGAGCCAGCTGCTGCTGGGCTCTATCTTAACGGCTGATCCCAAAGACACTTGCAGGATATCAAATCCCAATCCCTGATATCGTGTGAGTGCAAGGAAGGAGACAAACTGGTAATAAATTACAGGCAGTTAATGAATGAAGGGAAGAAAACTCATGATGGAGAGATGAATTAGGAGGTAAATTTTAATGAGATAAAGGAAAAATGGGAAGAACAGCAAAAAAAAAAAAAATGCCTGGCAGTCATCAGCTACAAGCATTATAAACTATTCGCTTTAACCTTGTAGTCCTTTACATCGATCAATTAAAGGGGAGAGAGGGAAGTATTGAAGCTTTTCCTTCTCAGAATTAAGTCCACGATCCCCTTGGTGATCTCGCCTTGAATCTTTACATCTTAAATTTGAGACTGCTAAGGCTTTTGGTGGCTGATCTGGATGGCCACTGTCATCCTCTATCACCATCACTTGCGCACATCACGTCGTTAATTGTGTCGCAGATTTAGTTATAGCACGCTTGTTCTCGTACAGAGGTGCTTGTGTGCTTCAGCGCAGCAAACCTCTGGTGTGGAGGGTGAAATAACAGTTGTGTGATCTGCATTTAATCACGCTTACAGCCAGGAATGGCTTTTGCACGCTCTTAGACAAGCCTGTACGTGACAGGTAACGAGAGCGGAGCGGGAGGTGGGTGTGAGCTGTGCGGTTTGCGGTGACATTGGTCAGGGAGCTGAGCAGATGGGTTTGATTGTCACCGGCAGTGTGATTCCAGGGAGAGCTGACTGTGGTGACAAGCGATTTACAATGTGCTATTTACAGTTTGGGTTTGCAGCCTCTCAGTGACATCTGAGTGCTCTTTAGCAACTGCTTTCATTACTGCTTTTCTAAGAGCCGTTAATTGAAAATGAAATTGTGGGTGGGCTTTGGGAGTGCAATAGCAGCTACAAGTATTATACACAGCCACAGAGAACTGTTTAATGTCTCTGACTCCCAACTTGTCGCTCTGTGCAGCAGCAAGGGAAAAAACCATGTATATATTTGTGCAGCTTGAGGTCAGACACCTTGGCAATACTGCATGCATACACCCATAACGAGTAATAAAGGCTTGAATCTCCTTTTACATAGCTGCTGTGATTTGGGATTACTTTACTGGCAGCCAGTGGATTTCAGTGACTGTAAAACTGCTGAAGATCAGGAAGGAACCTGGGCCATGAAAACAGCTCATGCAGGACAAAAGAGGGGTTTGCAACCTGTGCAGGCTGCGCTGGGGCTAGCTTTGTGCTTGTTGGAGGTCTGGCTCCGTCCGACTGAAGTTAAAGGAAACATTGCTACCGACTCGGAGAGCGTGGGAGAATGTCACACGCCTTGGGAGCAGTACCAGCCCGGCACCAGGTCAGCAGGGATACTGCCACACATTGATGGAAATAGAGATGATGTTTCTTTCCAGTCTGTTTGTAAAGAGAGAGGTTTGGATTTTTTTTTTTTTTTATTTCAAAATACTAGCACAACCACTTTGAAATTACTAGGTTTGCTGTTTGTGTTGCAGCCCACACAGCATGGTTTGATTACATACAAGTGTTGCCAAAAGGTTGAAGTCACCTGGAGCAAACATTGCAAGCAACAGGACTTTGCAGGGGCACTGGTTTAATGAAACTTTGTCTGCTCTGCGTTGGTATCGTGTCATCCAAAGGCACTGTTTATTTGGATTTATTTGTCAATCCACCTTATTAACTACAGTTAATTTGAAAAATAAACTATGAAATTATGAAAAGATCATATTACAGCACTGAAAGTGTGTAGAAGGGGCCATATGCAGGTAACTGTGCTTTGAGGTTACATCACCACATGAGTGGATGGAATAACACAGTGGTAGAAGACGCTTGCGTGGTAAAGGGAGACAGATCTGGGATTTGAGAAGCCTTTGCAGGATGGAAAAGGAGGAGCATGTCTGTGGGGAAGGGTTGGGTGAAGTGGTGAGGCTGTGTGCTGGGTCGAGGCTGGGCAGTGTGACTTCCATTGAGGGGTAAATGTTACACAAGGGTGTGTGTATGGAGGGGTGTGCCCAAAGAAGGTGCCTGTTGTGTGAATTAACATCATCTGTGCCTGCTAATGTCCAGCTCAGCGTTATCTAGTCTGGTATTGTGCTTTTAAAGCACGTGCTGGCCAGTTGGTAATTTCATCCTTGAAAGGGAGCTGCGCTTTGTTTTGCACTCATGCAGAGTATGTGGGTTTGTGTATGTGTGAGAGAACGCGTGTCTAAAAGCTGGGCTGCTATTCAGATGCCCCTCTCGTTTCCCTCTCAGAAGCCGCCGATGGTGACAAACAGTGCTTGAATTACAAGTGTTTTGTGATTCTCAACTGCTGTTTGCTTCTGATCAGAGGCCACAGAAATCTCCAGCTGCACTTAACCCGCAGTCACCATATCCAGTGCATCATCTGTGAAGGCACCCAGCTGCTCGAAAGCATCCAAACAACTTCTGGGCCCTGATAATATATAATTGAGCTCAATGGGCACAGAAAAGATTGTTGTTCTCTATAGAAAGGACTGAAAAATGATGTGTTGCCTCGTGTGCCTGTTGTTCTGCGCTGCACATCCCCCTCAGGTTTAATGAAGTTCCTGAATAGGCCCTTTGGATTCCCTGAAAACACACACAAAACCAGGCACATAATGTGAAATGCAGAGCCATTCACAAAACCAAGCGCGATGACAGGATGCAGCTAACGTTTTCGGAGCGTGGCGAGGAGCTGTGTTCCCGGCACGCCGAGGCAAACACCTGCATTCATTGATCAGCCGCTCGCAGAAGCTGCCACTTTACTGAAGATTTGCCTGCAGTGACGTGTCACAGGCGCTTCCCCCCTCTTATAATCACCAGTTTCACCTGCAATTTTTCAATAAGCTATTGAATTATACCTCTCTAAATGATACAATGCAAATCCAGCAGGTCCTAATTGCTAATGATGGTTCTGAAAGACTTTCATTTGACTGTAATTAGGTTTGCAAGCAATCAGCTGCCCTTATCAGAATTGAAAACACATATAATGTAAAATACGGGCTGGTGGGAATGTGGTGTTTTCTTAAAAGGAGGAGGGAAGAGGAAGATGTTTTATTAGCAGGAGCTGTGACATATTTTAACACCTTGAAAACATCATGTGTGAAATTAATTCTGTTCAGTATTATACCATCTGGCAGTGTTATTGTTCTGTATATACTGCCATGTAAAGTGTGCTTTTTTTTTTTGTCTGAGTATGAGCCTGTGTTTGAAATAGTAGTCGTGAGTCAAATTGATTACTAAGGCTGTTATCCCTGGTAGATAGGTTAAAAATACACATAGGGAAAGCCCAGGGACTCAAAATGGCTTCCCCATGGAGAGCTTTGCTTGCAGGGCTGATGAAATTGGAAGAAAAGGACCTTGGCTTTGCCATGACCCTCTCCTGTGAATGAGTGTGTGCTCTCAGAGGTAAGAGAAACATCTAATACCTCTCCAGGTATTGTTTATTGAAGCTGAAGTAGAAAATGCCTGTATCTTAGACCCAGTACCATGATAATTGTTTAATAATAGATTATTATTTTGATCCTGTCTGTATGCTGCTGTGTTAAACACCCAGCTCGGAGGCTTCTGTGAGAGTTAATGGGTGCTAGCAGCTTGTGCCTTCAGGCTACGGTGTGGGCGCAGAGTCCCCACGTGTAGACGCGGAAGAATATAAGCTTAAAACCTGGTTACAATCTAGCATTTGCCCATTCTGGCTGAAATATCAGCAGTTAAAGAGACCAGCGACTGGTCTCTTAACCAGGACTCAATTGTAGGTGTTAAAACTCAATATGGGGAGCAGTGTAATTATTGTGATAGTGTTACTTCTAGATAGTAGAGCTTGTACAACCAAGGAAGAGCGTGGAAGAACTTAGGTCCTATCTGGAAATAGGAATAAAATTATAGGATATTAATATCTGCCATGTATCTCTGAAGCCGATGGTGTGAGCTGATTGCACCTGAGATG
>WHYT01013085.1:0-13289 GCA_009806455.1 Tetrax tetrax
CTCCTAGGAGGACAGGCTGAGAGAGTTGGGGCTGTTCAGCCTGGAGAAGAGGAGGCTCCAGGGAGACCTGATAGCGGTCTTCCAGTACCTCAAGGGGGCCTACAAGAAAGACAGGGAGAGGCTGTTCAGTAGGGCCTGTTGTGATAGGATGAGGGGTAATGGTTTTAAAATAGAGGAAGGTAGATTTGGGTTGGATATTAGGAAAAAATTCTTGACAATGTGAGTTGTAGAGCACTGGCACAGGTTGCCCAGAGAGGTGGTGGATGCCCCATCCCTGGAAACATTCAAGGCCAGGTTGGATGAGGCTCTGAGCAACCTGATCTAGTTGGGGATGTCCCTGCTCCTTGCAGGGGGGTTGGACTAGATGACCTTTGAAGGTTCCTTCCAACTCTACCCATTCTATGATTCTATGATTCTATGAATCCAGAAAAAAAAATCACTGTAATTTTCCTTTGTCACCAATGACTTTGATTTATACAGCTAACTATTTTTTCTGTGTAAACTGTTTTCTCTGATAGACTGTAAAACCCTTTGAGCAGTAATACTGTATATATTATGCAAACTATTGACACCAAAAAATGGGCAACAGAAGTTCGTACTTAAATAAGAAGAGTAAGGCCTTTCTAAATGTGGAATAAAAAATTCCAACCATATGAGATTTTTTTAAATTCTAGTATTACATAAACTTGGACTTAGCAGCAGTTAAAAGTTGTGACTCTTTTAAGGACCTGTGCATTCCCTGGAGATTATTCTGTCCAAGCCTAATTGGACATGAAGCCTTTGACTTTGGAACTGAAGATGCCATGGATGCCAAAGGATGTTATAGATACCCAGTTTTCAGACCTTGTGAAGTTCTGTAAAAGTCTGTAATACTTTGTAAATGAGACTTGAACAGTGTAACCAATTAGTGCCTGACAAGAAAGATATTAGATCATATGCTGATTTAAGATACAGATGGAATAGGCAGTTAACATATAGGAGTGCCATAGGCAGAGTTAATCGTATGTTTGAAGCTTCATTTTGGAACAGTCTTTTGTCTCAGCAGGGCAGTCAGAGATTCTTTATCTGAAATAACTGCAAGGAGAATAATCTTCCACCGCACCTCTGCTATATAGAAGCCTTGTACCAGACTATGAGTCCAACATTTCTGTCAATTGGCTTGGTTTTCCATGGAGAGACCATATCGTTAATGCATTTGATTTCTTTCACTATGTCCTCGTAATTATCTTACCCAACTTGCTATTTTCTCTCACTACTTTATTCAGTGCTTCCTCTTACTGTATCTGAGTTTGTATCATGTTCTTAGCAATTGTGTGGATGCCTGTGATGTCCTTGAATTAGTCTCTTAGTTCTTTTGTTAAAGTATTCCAGTATTCCACAGTTGACTTCTTCCCCAAAAGAATATGACAAAATGTGTAATACTGTTTATCTAGTATGTCCAGTTTAGCTGATTCTTCATCTTTTTTTTTTTTTTTTTTTTTTTTTTTTTTTTCCCCCCATATGATTGCCACTGATGTAAATTCTAAAAGCTCTAGTCTCTTCTCACTTTCATTGACAGAAATTTCATTCACTGGAGCTGGCAGGGCTACACACTGCAATACTGTGTATTTGAGAGGAGAATCAAACTCCAGAAGTCCAAGCTGGTCCTTGGCTACTCTTGCTCCCAGGGAGATTTTCAGATGGAGGGTGAAAAGGCTGAGATAGGCATATTACCGGGGTTACTCTTGGGGAAAGGGTGATATTCTCCTCCCTCTTAATTACTAAATATAGCCTTCAGCACATCTGTAGGGAGTCTGCAATACAGAGATGTCTGGTAGTAAGTCTGAAATAAATGTGGTGCCTGTTTTCTGGAAACGTAGCTGAATCACTGGGCTCTATGCGTGCACATATTCTCTACTGTAGATCTCACGTAATCCCTCTTGAATCCCGACATGTGCTCACTTGCTCACTCTTACTGCATTTCTCATTCTTGCCTTTTCTGTCATAGTGGCTGATAAGAATTGCAGCAAACTGGCAACAGTTATCCCCTACAGCTAGGAGAATAGAGCGTTCTTCTGAACATAAGTTATTTTAGGCTGCAACATGAGCTAGATACTGTTTTACCTTCTGAAATTATGGATTGATTAAAACAAATAGATACTTGGTACAAGACAGGGAATAGTTTCTAGTCTGTTTTAGGAAAAAAAAATAAAGAGTAACAATAAGTTTTTAAAGTTCTAAAGTCTTTTTTTCTTCATCAAAGTAAAGATTTTTTTGGTACATGAATAAAAGAAAACTTTGGAAAGAAATTAATAAGCTTCAAGAAGTGCTTTTGACTTATCCTGCAAAAACCTATGCCTGGGCATAACTTCATTTATGTGAGCACCAGTATTAAATTTGGTACTGAATTGAGAAGGGGTTACTCAGGCAAGTAAATTTATGTTGAAGCGTAAGTATTAAGAAAACTCTGGCCTAATATTTGTGAGTATGAAGAAGAAAAAGTTTCATGTCTTGTTTACGCTAATTCAGATTATTCAGGAAGAGATTATGTTGAAAATAATCTGATTTGTCCATACCATTAATTTGTAACTCGCTAATTATAAAGACAGTTGCAACATTTTACAGAGCTGTAATAAAAAAGAAATTTCTGATTCTACAACAACCTATATTAATAAGTATTTCCTGGGACATTTATTGAGGAAAAAAGACACAGGATGCAAATTCCACTGGAAAAAGGTCAGGGAGGAACAGAAGATACCTCCTGAAGAAAATGTATCTCGCTGAAGACTTTCTTCCTTCTTTGCAAGAGAGGACTAACAGAAATAAGGAGTATTTAACACTTTACCAAAAAGGTGGATTTGGTGGGGGAAAACAGCTTGTATCTCTGTCCCACTCTCTAATATATAAATATTTTTTGAAGATAACTACAAATTGAACCTGGACTTACAATTAAAAAAGTGCATTGGGGAATAGTAGGAAGGCCTAGAAAAACCTTCTCAACAAGTGGTGTAACCTTCCTGACAGTCAGAAGGTTAGTAAAAGACACTGATCAAAGCAGAGGAGTCAGTATCTCAAAGAAGTTTGTCTCAGCAAGCCAGGAGTGTCTGATACTACAGACTCCTTCATAGTCACAAGCATGGCTTCAGTAGATGCTCTTCTAGACACAGAAGCTGATGATGCAACTGGTAGGATCCTCTTTTATTTAATGTATTTGACTTGTAATAACTTTCATAGTTCTGGTCTGTTTATTTTTTTAATGGTGACTTTGTAATTTAACAGACACCTGACACCAATTCAGTTGTGATGGGAGCAGTTACAATATAATGCTGGCCTACACAAAGTCTGAATTTGGTTTATGATGTCTGTGATCTTTTAACTTTGAAACAAAGTTTAAGGGAAACATTCAAGGCATAAGGATTTTGATGTCCATATCTTGATAGGATGTTCATGTAGCTTGAACTTTAAATTGGTGAGCTTTCTTTAATAATTAATTTTAAAAAGAATGAGAACAGCTCATTTTAAAAAGATGTTTGGTGTAAATCTTCCTAATGTATCTCATTTTCCATTGCTAATATTCATAGATCAGAAATAAAGTCATTCAACAAAAGTTCCACCCCGAACAGATGAAATAACTAGCCTTAGGGAAGGTGGATTAAAGAAATACTAGTACTTTTTTGCAACAAGTGGAGTTTTACTTGAAACCATCAATACTGGATTAGAGCATCTCAGAAAATTGAAGAGATCATTTAAAGTGATTTATGTAGTAATTACACACAAATTCAGTGATTGCTAGTATCCTTATGCCTTTGTTGTTACCCCCGCCAAGAAAAACAATGCATCAAGAACAAGGTGAGGGAGTCTTTGACTATAGAGATTAGTTTACTCCTTGTTACGTCCAAATGTCAGTTATCATGCACCTATCATTTTGGTGCCAGAGGGATTTGGGTACTCAATGATTGCAGGACTGGACCATTTCTTAAAGAAAGCTCTTGAGTCCTGCTATCCATTCCTCTTGCTCTTCTTTCTCTTCCTTTTGAAACTATTCTCTTGGCCCGATGGGTTACTTTTTCCTGGGCACTTTATGTCCAAAGGTGCCCAGACTACCTCTCCAGCAAACTCCTTTGTCAGAAGGGAGCCTCCAACAGGCAAGAAGAGAGCCACAGCGGTCTCACCCTTACTCTTCTCTGCCTGTCCTCTCTGCTAAGATCTGACACGAGTTGGGATAACAGAGGGACTGGTGCCAAGCTGGTAACTAGCACCTACCACAGCAGGGCAGAAAGCTGCATTCACCCCCTTCTCTCCCATCTCTGTTCTGTGTTAGGTGCATTTGGGTTTTTGTTTTCCCCTGTCCTTGGCCTCAGTGTTTTGTTCCTAAAACTTGTTTTTATTACTAGTGAAGAAGGCAGAGAGGAAGTCTGACGTTGCTGAGGCCCCAGGGCCCTAGAGCAGCAAGATACAGTTAACTAGGACTGCACACATGCTTAAAATTAAGTATGCATGTTAACTGCTTTTCTGAATGAGATAGCAATGAAAAAGGAAAAAAAACAACGTTCACATGCTAAATCTGCCTCAGCTACATTAGGTCCAAACAGTTCTGTAAAGATAGCTCTGTGGGTGCCCAACGAATAATGAACTCAAGAGTAAACTCTGACCAAAATCTGTAAGATCAGTGAAGTCACTTATGGAAGAACTAAGGAACACAGCTACTTATGATATTTTTTTTTTTTTTTTTTAAACCCGGTATCTGTTAAGTAGTACAGCCATTGTGGAATTGGGGGATGGGATCTATCAGTAAGAATTTTATTTTAGAGGCTTTTCAAACAGGCCCTGGATTTTGGTTTGAGCAGTGTAAGAATCTAGTTGAAGAGTGTTCCTCTCTCAGTGCATTTTCTAGAATATAAATTTTAAATGTAAGAGTGGAACCACTTTTTGATAATCAAATTGGAGATCTCATCAGCCTTTTCAGAATATGATTGTTCTTGATGATGTTTTGGTTTTTTTTCAGTTTTAAAATGATAATGTTAAATGCTCTATTAAAGATTGTTTTATCTAATAAATGAAACGCCTGTTCTGAATTCAGACTAATGGAGTCTTTGTTTTTGTCACAGGTGATCCTTGGACTTCTTTTTGTGCCCCGAGAGAAAATGGGTAGCCCGACAAATATTTGACTCAAGGGGGATAACTTGTAGAAGATCAAGTTGTAGCACAAATTCAGGGTTCTGATGAAAACTGAGATATTGATGGCAATGAACATTATTTCAGACTTGAATAACTTCCAGTATTAAAAATGGTAAGCCATTTGGGAGAAGGGAGAATGTTTAGTGGAGATGTTGAACTTTGCCAATTGTTGAACAGAACTGAGCATAAAAGTGGTTTGAATAAAGCTGTTCCTCAGACTGCTTTTGATGGAATAATTTACTGAATCAAAGGTTTACTTTTTGAAGTCTGTTTAAATGGCACTGTGCTGTCAGTGACCAAAGGTAGAAGTGAGTGTTTCAGATAATTAATACACTATTCTTACTAATATGTCTGTCAAACTCAGCTATTTATTCTTTCTGCAAGATTCTGCATTCTGAAGTTTTTAGAGGCACTACTTTTTCTATTTGGCTGCTGCCAACAGGCAACGGTACTGATGCGCTATACTACTTGCTGTCTCTTCTAGGTTATTTTTTGGAGGGGGTCTCCCTTTTCTCATTAAGGTTTTTTCATCTTTAATATTTCTGCTAGCAATTTCTAGTCTGCTTCTACTCTTATCCCTTTTCTATTTCTTTTTACACTAGCCACTTTCCTATCTTCTTGTAACGTAGATACTTCATGTCTTTCTAGCATAAGACATCATCAGCAATTTCTAGTTTAGTGACAGAAAATGCTACTAACAATAGGCAACCACTGCTGTTATGACAGTGTCTGTTCTGTTTGTACAATGAGGCTTGCTTTCCTAGGGCAAGAAAAATGTTGCAGTGTCAATTCAATGCTATGCATCACAGTTTAATTTTGCAACCTCAATAAGAACCTTGTCACCCTTGCTGTTGGCAGTTTTTCTCCTACTCACATTTGTGAGTGCCTCAAATTAAACATTTTCCACTTCTGAGAAACAATTGTCAACCTCTGTTTCAAGAGGACAAGTCTTACCAAGAATTCTTCAGGATAACAGAACACAATTTGCCGATGTTTTAATGTTTGCTTATTTAATGAACAAATAAACATGTATTTAATGTGTGTAGTTAAATAGTGCTTGGGACTATAATACACATGCTGAAGAAGTGTTCTTTCAAAGTCAAGCCCTCCTGAAGTCACAAAGATGGGCAATACTACTGTTGAGCAAGGTAATCCAGATTCCTACCTTACATCTCAGAATAAAGGTCTGATTATCTTCTAGTTTCTAGGATGGATAAATTATACAAAAAACTTTACAAATACCCTTACATTCAGATGGTAAGTATGCTGCAAACTTTTTAGTCTTTTCTTCAAGTAGAGCAGAACCTAAGGTATAATCAGTAAGTCTGTTTGTAACTTTTAAATAGTGACTTCTGTAGCTTCTAAATAGTTTTGTGGTAATAAATGACCAGAAAGTGTACAAAATTGTGTGTGTGCTATAATTTTTTTTTTTTTTAACAAAGTTCGTTATCCATGATGAGAAAGCAAACTTATACCCCTTCCTTAAAGAAACACCTATCACCAGAAGTAAAAGATTTTCAGCTCATTCTTTTCATTTTATAAATGATCTAATATAGTACTAGGTCATATCATTTGATATGGTTTTTTTTAAGAATAGTTATTACCTTATTGATAATTATAAAAGTACAGCTCTTGATTATCTCACACAGTCTTATACTTGAGTTAGGGGCTTGAATTAGGCTGTCTGGGTTTTTGGGGAGTGTTGGGGAATGGGTTTTGGGTTTTTGTTTGTTGTCTTTTTTTTTATTATGGAGGACTCCTCATCTTTTGCATTGCTAGAGTTCTAAGAAAGTCCTCCTGCACTTCACTCAGACTATCTGACCTCCCCTAACTCCTAAGGTCCTCCGTTCTCTAAAATAAAAAAAGAGAATAGAAGCAGCTGACTTCAAACCATGCTGTGCATCACCAAGCACTGGAATTTTCCATTCAAATACATACTAAGCAACTGGAAAGGTTTATGGATGGTTTCAGCTTAATTATATTTTATTTTTCTATCCACGCCCTTAAACAGACTATTTAGCTACCTTTGTTGTATAAGTTGGGCAGTATATGTAATTTTCCCATTTAGGCCTACAGCAGCCCCATTCTACATGATGTGTACGTGTGATTCTGTATGTGATGCTGAAATAGAAGGTCTATTTCTATTGTATCACCTTGACTTTGCTTTTGGGGAGCAGATGCAAGGTTACCAAAACTAATTGGTCTTCAGGGAGAGGTTACCGAGCAGAGGTACTCTGCTCCTGTGCTGACAGAGGTCAGCTTCTCCCTTAGTGCTTGGTGTTGGTGAGGTCAGTCTGTAATGTTGCTTCTGATAGCTGGCCACTTCAGCTGCACCTGAGTGTTAGCTTAGTGTGGTTCTGGTGCAACAGTCAGTAAGTGATGAATGGGCACGAGTACAGGGATCAGCCTTGAAAATTGGTATCCAGTCACACCCCAGAGAAGTTTCAGCAGATACCAATCTTTGTGTGTGTTTTGGGAAAGAATCATGAATGTTCTTCCCGCCCTGGTAGTAGCCATGGATTTCATTTGTGTTCCTGTTTTCCAGACTGAGTGATGAGCATTTTTCTACTCTTAAGTCTTACTAGATTTTTAGTGACATATTCATCTCCCTGTCTGTGTTTGGGAGACAATAAAGTTATTTCATTTTCAGAGGCGAAAGAGTACTCTTAGCCCAATGCAGTTAGGGTACAGACTTTTTTTTGTTAAAGATGTTGAAAGGAAGGTACCTCTTTATGTGAATTTTCCTCATTAACAGCCACTACTTGCCCCTTCAGTCAAACATCACAGTGTCACTCATAAAATGAAGAATTGCAATGCCTTTTTTTCCCTTAAGTAACAGCCTCCACAGACTTATTTTGAGACTGGATATTGTTGGAAATAGAGGATTTGCATATTATGAAGAATCAAAGTTTGCATAAATGCGAATGAATCAGTTATTTCAGTTGTTTTGTTTTTTTTTTTTCATTTTTGGATGAAGAATTAATGGCTCATAAATAAAAAACACACTTGTTTTTGTTAACAGTTTAAGTGTATTTTGCATTAATAGGTTCTATATTAATTATAGTAATTATTTACATTGCAGGTATGTCTCCAGATTATCGCTGGCTGTGTAATTCTGGGTTCTGCCTTCTGTAATTCGAGTATTCTAGTGTGCTGTAATGCCTGCACCTAACATGCAGGTTCACATAATTGCAATTTAATTTAAAGAACCTAGGTTCTTCCCCACATTTCCATTATGCCATGTTACATCTCCAAACCTTCTCTGAATCTCTCTTACTGAATTAATTCTCACTTAGAACAAAGGATTGAAAGGGACCTTCTTGATCCTCAGATCCAATTTCCAGGTGTAGTGGGTGTTCATACAAATACTTTCAGAATCACCCTTCACCTTAAATTATAGCTTTTTCTTCTTATTCCAACTCAAGAAGGGTATTCTCACTGCCTAAATGTATTTTCTGCCAGTTTATATGCTTTTGCTATTGTACCAATGTTACTTAACATTACGAGAATAGAGAGACGTTAAGTAATGAGTGAGAATAAAGCCACCATCTCTTGGCTATCATTTTGCTAGACCAAAAGAAGGTGGATATCAAGTTCTATTAGTCTATTTACAAAATAACCTTTCCCCTTCTGCAAAAGAGCACTGCCCCCAGGAGTATGCCTCATCTCTGGAAATATTTTCCCTAAAAGTAAAATTCTGATTTTACTGAAATCAATAGCAAACCTCTTACTGAGGTCAGTGCTTGTCTCCTTCCACTTTTTTTTTTGGCTGCAATGTTTGCCCATGAGCAAGAAGGCTGCTCTACTGCTAACAGCCTTAAACCCGAAGTGTGGTAAGGAGAGAGGACTTTGCCACAGCTTGGAGTCGGAACAGGATTTTTGTTGGATCGCTGATATCCTTGCAATAAAGCTGAATACAGATCAGAGCCATAAGTGCCTGATCTGTATAGCTTGAGGAGGAAGGGGAAGCCACTTACAATCTCATGTATAGAAGGTATGCAAACTATCAAGTTTGAGAATTGGTGCTTCAAGAACACCCCTGGGAATAAAGAAAACACAAGAGATCATCTAGTACTGCAATGCTGTCCTTTCTAGGCTGTTTTTTTTGTTTTTGTTTTTGTTTTTTTTTTGTTTAACAAGTGGAAATTATGTTACTTCGGTCAAGGACAGTTTGCTTGTACTAGAGTTGTCCAGTCAGATCACATCAGTTTATCCTTGATATTATCTTTGTCCTCTTCTGCTTTCTAGAAACTCATAGTTCTTTAATACGTTTATTAAGCAGAATAAATTTCAGAAATGGGGTTTTGCTGCTATAGCCTCATTGTACAGATTGTCTGGTGGTTCTGATGCGAAATATGACATCATCATATATGTACAATATTCCTTTGGAAATTTCTCTTATCAATCTGCCTATCTCTAACTGCTATCTTTTCAGCTTTCCTTTTGATTTTTCTCTTGTTTAAAGAACCATACCACTGAGCATCTCTGCAGTGCCTCATAAACCCATCTTATTCTCCCTTCCTGATGATGTGACACATTGCAGCACCTGTTGCTAAGGATTTTCTTAGTACTGGCTGTGTCTTATTTTGGGGATATACTGAAACACATTTATATTAAAGCCTACATAAATCCTACCATGCTGCAGAAGGTAGTCCTACCAAACGTTGTTTCATTTTGTGGTATGCTTTGATTTTATGAATTTACAGATATAGATGCTTCTGAAACATTTCCTCTAATTACTTGAGGGTTTTTTTGCAGAAAGTACCTTTTCATTTTTCTTTTTTTTCCCTAATGCAGCATCCACTGGCACATTGTAACTCATATTTGTGTATATTGCTTGTGAATATACACACTGTTTCTCAAAAAGAGGACAGTATTCAGCATGTCTGACAGGAAGGAAGGAAGGACACTAATGTTTCCTTATCTTTCTTCCACCTAGACACAGGTGGTAAGTTTAGTTCATGGTATAAATCAGAGCAGTTTCAGTGCTTCTATAATTCATGCTTATTGAGACAGCTGCCACAGGGAATTTTGTATCAGTGAGTATCATGTAAACATAGTTTTCACCAGCCAAGCTCATTCTAACTATTTTGCATGTAAGGGACTACAGAGTTAACATAGTAATTTCCATCAGGCTGGGTAAAACAGCTTTTCATCTCCTCTGTATACTGGTAAGTACAGAGAAGACAACAGAACCAAGTTTGTGGCTTAGCATATATTAATGTACCTAATGTAGAGCTCACAATGCAGTCAGATTTTCTTGCACTTTCTTGCAGCAGAGGTTTTTGAATGCTATTTTTAGCAAATAATTGGACATTTCTTTTGCAGCTTCTCTTACAAATTTGTGTACATCCTACTCCTGGGTTTTTTTGCAGCTTTTCTGATTCCTTTTTCTCTTGCCTATTCAGTATATCCCACTACTGGGAATTTCTGCACTGCCTGCTAAGATTGCCAACTATGGACTTTGGTTGCTGGAAACCTGCCTTGGTTTTCAGAGTTTTTATGGACACTTTCCTCCAGCAATATTTTGTGTCTACCTCACATATCCACTTTTGTTCAGTTATTTTTGGATGTCCCTAGGAATATGTCCTGCTTCTGTTCATCATCCATTTGCACATTGTCTTTGGATGATCCATAGCCACTGGGTATTATGCTGAAGATGGCATGAAGATGACCACTCCTGTATTGAAGAATAACTTTGCACTATCTTTGTTAAATTGTTTGCTGCTGAAGATTTTTTTTTCTTTTTTTTTTCCCATGCATTTTTCCACTGAGGGTAGATCTGTCAGGTTTTGTCTGAAAGGCTCTTGTTTTAGAGTTGTTATTGACTTGGGTCTCTCCCTTATGGGATCTGTTACACATTCTGTGAAAGCTAGTTTTTATACACACTGTAATAATAGAATACTGAGATGCTGCACCAATCTTAGCGGCATTACAAATACTAGCGTTTTACAGGAGGGCTGAGTGCTGCTTTTACAATTATTCCTGGTAAGAATTTCTAATGCTTGCACTTTGCCTTGTTAACATTGCTTGCAGCAATCATTATCAAAAACATGCCCTAAAAATATGGCTGAATCTGACAAACATGTAAACGCAGAAGTATGAATGGAAAGAAAAAGAAGCAAATAAGCTAGGCTGAAGCAACCTAGTGGATGTCAAATTTGCAATCTGCTCGTTGTCAGTGCTTGTTCTGTACTGAGGTATCCCTTCTGTCAAAACAGTGATGGATCCCTTCATTGTAAGCTTTTCTAGTGAGTCTTCTCTTCTACTTTTCTGAAGCTATTGCAGTGACAGGGCTTTGCTACCTGGATACTTACTGGGGTCTAGCTGCCTAAGCACATCTTTCTTGTGCAGAGATAACTTCAGAGACTACCACCACAGCAGTGAATTGATTTCTAAGATCCTTTGCTCATATTCAGACATTCATGTTATCTCCTGTCCCCATATTTACTCTGAAAACTTTCTTGATCAGATTCACATTTCACAGAGACTTCACCCATTTAAACTAAGATCCATTCTGAAGACATATTTATTACCATTATTTTAAGAATTTATTTTGTAGAACCATTTCTGTGTATTCATGTGATAAGTACAAATGTAGTATGTGATCAACTGCTCTTTCTAGAAACAATAAAAGGTTGACATTTTAGTACCTGTTCATTATCTGGCAAGGATAATAAAACATTTTGCTGCTCATAACTAGAACAAAACTGCATGTTATCCAGCATGCTCTAAAGTACTGAATAATAAATGCAAGTGAGCATAGTTCATTTTGTCATTTTTATCTTGCCCTTTATTTCTCTGGAGTTTTCAAGCAGCTTTACATTGTTTTTACAGGTCTTCAACAACAAATGGCACCAAGCTCTCCAATGTTGTTATTTGTGCCCCTTCAGAAGATCAGACTTAAAAAAATCTTCCACTGAAGTTCTAACAAAAGGGCATCAGTTGCCCTTTTCCTTATTGTCTCCCATAACCATCTTCCCAGTCCTTTGTAGACTTCATTGACTCTATATCCATACTCAAAGTTCAGAAGTGACCTTTTTCTTTCCGTTTGTGTCAAGATATTGAATACTAAATTTCTGAGCACTTGTGTACATGTAACCTCTATTTCTTGTTCTCCCTGAGACTTTTGCTCTTACTACTGTTCTTTTTTTTTGCTCCTTACATCTTTCATGTCTTTCCTTACATGTTTAGAATAGAATGATTTTCAAGCTCTCAGTGTAGAAAATAGCTAAATCCATTTTGCAGTTCCTAGGCATTTTTTTTTCTGCACTTATTTTCTACATCAAACCTTACGTCATTTTAAACTGTGATTACACTTAGGAAACAATGACTTTAAAATTTACACTTTAGCATTTCATATTTATTCTGCCTCTACATCAAGTCCCTTCAATTTACAAATTATTCTGAAATACCAGGAATGTTCAGCTATGAAGGTAAGTCTTTTCTACATAAGTAGGTAGGCTTGATAGCATTCCAGTTGAATAACTACTACTAATAGTATCTGAAAGAAAGTGCAGCAATAACAACTTCAGGCAAAACAATTTCAAAAGATAATAATTTTATAGTAGGTAGGGAAAAAATAAATTTGATCCATCTGAAATAGAGTATTATTCTGCAAGTTTCTTAGATTTACTACAAGTGTTCTTCACTTCTTACTGTTTCAAGTTCTTGTTTGGACTGTGGCCTCTGGAAAAAATGTCTGCTTGGAGTTAGGCTGTTTAAACCAGTACTTGATGCTTTGTTAATTGTCCAGACAGATTACTTATTTTAATAACTCAGTGTTGCCTTCAGAATTTCATGGTCTGCTGGCACTCTTCTGAGCGGAGGAGCTGTGGAAAAAAGGGATTAATATAAGTCTTGAAATTAGTTTCAGTTAAGTGGAGCAAATAGTAGAATGATTTTGAACCTGAAACTTGTGGGCACCTGAAATTCCCATTTGCTAATTTTAGCAAGAGGAGGCCCAGAGGAGGGCCACGAAGATGATCAGAGGGCTGGAGCACCTCTCCTATGAGGACAGGCTGAGAGAGTTGGGGCTGTTCAGCCTGGAGAAGAGGAGGCTCCAGGGAGACCTGATAGCGGTCTTCCAGTACCTCAAGGGGGCCTACAAGAAAGACAGGGAGAGGCTGTTC
>WHYT01013085.1:14090-31277 GCA_009806455.1 Tetrax tetrax
TTTTTTTTTTTTTTTTTTTTTTTTTTTTTTTTTTTTTTTTTTTTTTTTTTTTTTTTTTTTTTTTTTTTGGTCAATATCCATTTTCCTTATGCAGAATACTTAATTTGTTTTCAGCACCTATTTGATTATTTGCTCTTAAATGTTTGTGGTTAAGTGCATAGACTCTTCTTATTTCTTAAGAGCTATGTTAGGATCTTCAATACAAATTGTAGTTGAGAGGGTGCCTTAGAGCTGTGCTATTAACCTTTGTCACAACAAATTCATACTACTTATGGTTCTTCTCTTTCTAGGTGTATTTATGAATCTATAGATCAAAATCCATTTTTCTGAAACTTTCGTATTTTAAAGGAGTATATGAATCATTACAAATGTAAAATGCTCAGGAGTGCCCCTAGCCCCTCAGAGAATTTCAGTGACGGATGTATTTCTTCAGAGCATGCCTAGTTTAGCATATTTAGGCTTAGCAAGAAGGAAGCTTTTCAGCTTCAGTGGCACTGCAGAACTTTTCAGTAAAAAGTTTTAAGAACTCTTCTTATTCCAAACTGTTGTTTCCACTAAGGTCATCCCACCTCAGGCTCTTTGGATCTCTTCATGTGTTACAAGCACAATGTCAGACTACCTTATCTGAGAGAGACCTATTATCTCTATAAAGTGAGTATCCATAATAATTTAATATATTGGCTTCAGTCCCTTTAAAAAGATTGAGAGATACGTTCTCTAAATACAGTGAAGGATACTAAGTTTCTCTGAATTCCAAGCTTGGATTTATTCTGTAGCACTTCAGAGCTGAGGCAGAAATTTGTGAATTATCTTTTGGATAAGACATCTACTCTGAATATGGCAGATTATGATTTTGTTTTCCATGTTTGTGACCCATTACTTCAAATCTTGTGTCTGTATATAGATTCAGTTATGTGGACTGTTGTGTATATTACATATATATAATTACATATATTAGTTTCTGACTTTCAAGTTTAGTACTCTCCCTTCTCTTTTGTGAGTGGTCTATGAATCTCTTAGTATGCAATTCATTTTGGATCTTCCCATACATTTTTAAAACAGTTTTTGTGCAGCTCGTAAAATTCTGAAATTGTACCTTGCATATTGCAAGAATGGTTAACTTTAAAATAAAATGTTTGAGTTTTTCTCTAAATATCCTCCCTTATAAATGCCTTTTGTTCACAGAAGTATATGTCCAATACACCTTCAAAAATTACCTTGAAATGAACTGTGTAATTAGATGTTCTTTCATGAACATGTACTGAGGCAATTTCCTATTTAAGTTTGCACAGCTGTTTTTGGATAAGATGATACAATGACGGTAAACAATAGAAGATGTTTGGTTTATTTTTTCTGGACTTGTTCCAAAACCCACCATTTTGAAAGGCGTCAGTTAGATAGTAAAGCTGGTGGAGTTCATGAGACTGTGATTCACCTGATCTGCTTGGGTTCCACTACAGCATAGTCTTTTCAGTATAACTTTAACTAAACATTTGTTACTGGATTACAGGTATTGGATACTATCAGGTAGATTAAGTGGCCTCCCTTCAAAAAGTCTTTATTTCTAGCATTTCCATGTAATGCCATTTAAAACTCTTACCTCCACTTACCTCTCTTTTGATCTAGGTACATCATGAATATCATTGAATTAAACATGTCTGTTGGTCACTAGTGATGTAAAGTTCAAAAGCTTATGTGAATTCTTTTAGCTTTCTGCCAGCCCCTTCAGCCATGCCATTTAATTGACTTTTCTACCTCATATTTCTTAGCTTCAGTGAAAATACAGCTTTTGGATATTTCCACTCTGTGTCTCAAATGACAGCTCAAATAATGTCTAATATGCCCCAGAATGCATCTTCTCTCATTTCTTGAAACAGTGCCTAAAATTCATGATGTTTCTCACAGAACTGACCCTAAAATCTCCATTTTACCAGGTGAAATATGTGTTGCCATCTCTTCCACCACATTTCCATAGCTTTCCCTAATGTTGAAATCAGAAACTTCACAGAAGATACTGGACTCTGCTGAAAGCAGGAGATAGGCTTCAGTTGCATTTTTTTCCTTGCTAAGATTGCTCACATCAATTAATTTAACATTGGTTTAAAGTGTACATATGTGAAATTAGTGATCAGTCCCTCAGGTTGGCAAAAAAAACCCCAGTAGTACTTGCTGGGAAAGCCTACAGTGTTTCTTATTTACAGGCAGCTTTGTCTGTTTTCTCCTAAGACCAGCACATCTGATGACTGTGTTCAGAAGACTGAACGTTATCCGTGAACAGATTTATAGTAGGAAATTCAGATCTCCTTTAGCTTGTGAATTTTTAAACTTCTAATAATTTTTTTAATGTCCTTGTAAACAAATTGAAATACCAGTTGGCAGTGACTATTTGTGTGTAAAAATTCTACTGACAGCAGTAGAGGCATCATAAAATATAGGCATGGCATGGTTTTAAAATCACTGTAAGATAAACTAGTAATGCTTGCTACTACAGTTATGGTCTTTGCCACAAAAAGAGCAGACATCAAAACTTTCTAGAAAGTTTCTGTTCTATTGACACTTTTGTTTATCACATTGATGTTAATTTTAAGAGACAATGGGTGACTTTGACTTAAAAGTAATCATCCTAGAATTAACATGGTTTTTACATTATAATATTAGTCTAGGACTAACAGCCAAAGATTCTCTCTCATAAAAGTATCAGCAAATCAGACGGAGTCCTGAAAAAAATCTTGTCCCTGAAGAAACTAAATAGGAAAGCTGAAGCCACATGGAGTAAACCACAAATCAAGTTGCCAGCATGACTCGGAGATTTGTTAATATAGCTGTAAACTGTAATCAGGGATTTTATAAAAAGCATTGAAGTGATCCTTCTGTTGATATGCACTGGATTAAATATTGGAACTATCATGACCAGTATAAGGGGAAAGCACAAATTTGAAAACAGTTTCTTGTTTTCATTTCCATGAGCCTTATCTACTAATATGAAATAGTGTTCTCTAAGCCATAGGAAAAAGATGAAAGAGACTTATGTTTATGACAACAGAAATGAAATTAAATAGCAATAGGAATAATATTTACCAATTTCATGCTTATTTATACTGCCCCTGTCATGGATTGAGCTTCTATGTAGTAAACATTGCAAAAGCACTAAAAAAGAGATCCCTATTAAAAGGATTGCAATCAAGTAATTAGGAATTGAGTTTGTGCAATTATTTATTATTTGAGGTCTGAACACAGCAGTATTCTGGAATTCTCTGCTGATTATTCATTCCAGATGTGTGTCACAGCTATAACTTGTATTAGAGTTGGGTAAGAGATGTGGGAGACCGAAAGCCTGTTCAGTGTGTATATACTCTGTGCATTATAGACTCTGGGAAAGATATATCCTTGTTACATTACATCTTTTATATTGCCTGGAGCAGCACCCCTTACAATAATAATCTCATTTTTAATAACACCTGCATACTTTTGACTGCAGATGTTTAGATTTTCTCCCCTCTCAGTATGTGGGAATACATGTGATTTATTTGTCTTCAAACCTAATTTCAAATGGACTGAGTATCTCAACCTGTTCTTTTCACTTCAGTGTCATGTTTCATCTGTTGGATGAAAATCCAGGGCATTCTGCCCCATTGAATCCAGCTATACTGATTTTAACTTTGCATTGAGAGTTTCACAGTAGATTGTAAAAACAGTGGCATTGTCCACATTTTGTTGCTGGAAAGTGTGGTGTCTGTACTGTCACAGAGTTTGGTAGTTTCCTCCTTGATCTGCTGTAAATCAAACAAAGAAATCCTTAACGGCTGTAAGTGTTTACAGCTCCTACAGCTGTGACAGTCAGCTGCAGCTGATGTTACACACCCTCCTGTAATGATCTCTGCCTATTGAAATTGAATTTCCAGCCATACGAAGCTATGGTATTTTCTTATTCAATACGACATCTGCGCACTCAAGCCAAAACAAAACTTGCTGGATACTATCAGGTAGGTTTAGTGGCCTCCCATCAAAAAGTCTTTAATTCCAGCATTTCCATATAATGCCATTTAGAACTCCTTACATGCTTTCAGTGTGCTTTACATCATTGTAGAGGCTTCAGAGAGGACACTGGGATTGGCCAGGCAGCACTCTAGACATCTTTGTTTAGAGCTGCGAGCTGTGTAGGTTGGATGGGAATCATCCATAGTACAATATGCACGTGACAACGTGCTAGAGGTAGAGGGCAAAGCTGTGTATCAGGAACTGGAACTTTGCAATGTGTGTTACCCGTGTGCATGCTCTGTATCCCCTTTTACTCTCCCCATCTCCTTATGAAAGTCCCTGACACACCAGGACTCTGCAGTTCTAAAGAACTGAGAGATGGAAAGCAAGTACTAGCTTCTCTACCCTCACTGTGGAGTAGAGAGAACAGCAGGACTGTTGAGCTCTATAGGAATATTCTTGAGAGGAACGGTGCATGTACCTCCTGAATTGTTACGGGCATGCAGAATTCTGAAGATCTGTAATTATTAGTGAGTATCATCTTTTTCTTTCCCTGAGATGGAGGGATTTTTGTGTTGTGGGAGCTACTGACTGGGGAACAGTCCATTCTGTCCACTTCAGGAAAACCTGGGTAGGTTAGCAAGGCTTTACAGTTTGCTAAGGACCTTTTTAGAAACGTGGTTCCTGCTGTCTTTCAAATATAGTCACCTCACAGGGGACTCAGGTGAAGTTTCTTTTTCTTTTTTTCACATTACCTTTTTTTTTGTGCAAGTGAAGAACTGGGAAGGTAGTCATTGCTGTTTTGTTTTGGATTTGTTTTTTTTGTTTGGTTGGTTTTTTTCTCTGTTGTTTCTTCAAACAGTGTTCTTTTTCTATGCAGTTTCATTTCAACACAAACTTTAAGGATGTGAATGCCCCAGTCAGACAATGCATATCCCTGAAGCTGACTTACATTTAAATGCTTTGCAGGTCTGGGGCTCCGCTGTGTATGTCACCATTGGAATGCTTGGAACTAAAAGCCATTATAAAGATTTTTCTGGTCTTCCTTTTCTTTTCTTGTCTCAACTGAGCTGGATTCAGTGTTTTTGAGAGCAGAAAATATTCAGGGCACACAAAGTGCTGCTACTGAATTTGCAACAAGTCCCAAGAATATTTCAGTTACTTCAGAAATTTCTGTCTTCACCTCATTGCAACACCTCCACAAAAGCGGGGCATGATTGATGTATTAAACATCTAGGGAAAGAAAAAAAAACTAGCTTCAGTGCCAGTTACACTTGAGGAGAAGAGACAAATGTATTTTATTTTCTATCCAGATGCTCAAGGCACTTTCTGCTCAAATGACTCGACTCTTCTTTGAGTAAACAAAGTATTCAAAATGAAGTTCCTAAGAGACATTTTTAGCAATGGTAACTGGAAGATTTCCTATGTCACTATATCTACATGCCTAGTATGTCCATGTTCCAGTCACTCAAATCCATGGATTTATCTAAAATCAAAATCAGTTCCAACACACTGGGTTCCCCTTTGGCTTATCCTCAGCTGCTTGAATTGTCACAAAAGTCATATTAATAGAGGCAGATGCTTTTCATCAAAATAGAGTTTGTGATGTTGTTCTTTGAGTACTGACAGGCCAAATCTGTGCACATCAATTGCAAGCCAAAGTCCAGAAGGAGCTTTCACTACGAAATTTTCTGTGGTTTATTTGTCTTAGTTGTTTTAAAGTTAATCTCCAGGTGATTTTATTCCACAATTTTAGTATCTGTTTTACCCCGCCTTTGAATGTTTTTCATATTAGAGCTCTTATTGCTGTAATTAAGCAGCCAGGGGCTTTCTGATTTCTAAAGGCAAATGGATGGTTTACAAAAGACAAATCTGACCATTTCCAGCAAGCAAATGACATCACTGTTTTGTGCCAGTGGTTCCTTTCACTATCATGTCTTTTAAGCTAAATGGCACTTCTTGCAGAATTTTTCCTCCCAAAAATTTCCAGGAGCATGACTGTCATAAGACAACATCATCTCTCTTTAGAAAAAGATGAGGTTACTACCTGCTGGTCTGTCAAGCGAAATTTACCTGATACATATGCTTTGCCAATGGTATCATTGAGACTGGCACAAAGCAGAAAATCTTTTGAGACTCTGTCGAAATTACAGTTATCCAGAATGGGAAAATGTCTTATATCAGTATTTTCAACAGTTTGGAAACTGTATAGCCACAGTGAGTCCCTGTGGCAGATTGCAGGGACTGAAAAATTATCTATGACATTATAATGACACTTGAATTCTGAATGGGACATATAAGCACGATCTTAAAACAAATAATGCAATATATATATTCATATATATTCATATTTTTTTTTCTAGTTGTAAATTTTGTTTTCTTTCACTCTGTCTCCCTTCAACTCCTTAGTCTTTCATGCCCTCGGAATGAAATATTAGTAGCTCTCAACATAGTAGATATGTCATATTCTAGAGGGATGAGAGGAAATAGCTGTTGTAGGAATTTCAAGGGGTCATCCAGTCTGCCTCTTACCTAACTCAGTATCAGCTCTACCAAAGTGATCCTGAAAAAGTGTCTCCTAGATCAATTAATTATTGTGTTTGTTTCAGAATCTGCTTGCTTATTTCTGTGCAGTAAGGTTATGGAGTAAAGACTGACTTTGCATCTATGTGTACAGTAACGACTTTCTCATTCTCTTCAGGAAGTTGTGTTTCTCTTCCTACTTCTCATGGCATGTGGAACTGATGAAGAGAGTTTAAAAGTATTATCATACACATAATCATTTTTCCAATAAAATAATGTGATAAATATTCTCTTGCTCTTTGTCCTTGACTTAAGACTTTACAAAGAGAATTCTCAAAAGAGTTTGACTATTTAGAAGACTACTTTGGATCATGTGAATCATCTTATTGAGGTTTATGACAAAAAATGTCCACATATGTTGGAGTGTTTACAGATTTGGAAGGCAAAAGCCTTAATTTCAAACTATATTGTATGTTTATGCTTCAAGGTAGATTAGCATTTTGTAAAAGAAAAAAATTACTTTAATATTATTACATCTTTTTTTTTTTTGAGAATAATAAGGCTTTTTTTTTTTTCTATAGTTTGAGAGGGGTAAGATATGTCTTAACCTTCAGTGTTAATAGTAAAGGCTCCATACTTGTCCACTGAAAACTATCTTTGTCTTCTTGTTGAAGTTTTGAGGTCTTTTTTTCCCCTAAAAGTTGTTTTCAGCACCCTACTGATGTTAATGATCCATTACTCTATCAGAATTTTCAGAACTTTATTATGAAAGCTTAGTAAGTTTGATATCTTGCCAAATTCACCTTCAGATTCAGATTCTGGTTGTTTTTTTTTTTTTTTTTTTTTTCTGTTTAGGTTTCTGGAATTATTTTTTTTTTCAGTCTTTGTAGTGATGACCAAGAAAAGCACCTTGGTCTGTTGATACATTGAGTAGTGATAATAGGATCCAGCCTGGGCTGATTACACAAGTCACTGTCTAGAACAGTTCAGTTTGCTTTTTGCAGATCACATCTAAAAAAATAACAGAAAAAAGAAAAGAAGTATCTTTTAAATTGCTTTTTAATCTGCTGATGATAGAAAGGGTTAATGTTGTTTCTTCTGTTGCTGGTTTCTGAGAGATTTAATTTATCTGTTTTGTGCATAAGCTGAACAAATGAATATCCCTAGAAGCAAAACTTTCTTTTCCACCTAACAAGCCCTAAATATGTTTTACTGGCAAAAGTCATCCAGCCTTTTCACATATGTCTTGTCACCATTCTTACATAAAGTCTTAGTTTCATTAGGCATGATTTTAAAGACATAAAATGACACTTCTGGAAGAAAAACTTTATAACAGGTCTTTGGTGAATAACTTTCACTATTATTTAGTTTTACTTCAACTCCTGAAATCTGATTTCAAGGTACTCTGTTTTGAAAAAGTTTTTCAACAAATTATGCAATAATAACTATATCTAGTTGCATCTGAAATTATTTCAAGCACAGTATTAAGATGATGAAGTCCATTTTGTGTGACCCTTCATAGTTAGAAAGGAGAAGTGAATGGCAATGTTAGAACAATCATGAATTACGTAGCAAGTCATGATACCCATGTAAAAATTCAAATGCTTGAACTGGACTAACACATCAATCTTTAGTAAAAAAACTGAACTGCAGTTCAACCCCTAAATCAAATCATTCCTTTTGATCCAGTTTTGTTTCTTGTTGGGATGTTTTCCTAAAGTCTTAACCTTAATCAACTTCTGCTTTACAGTCAGTGGAGAGCTCAGCCCATTATCTTTGCACCATTCAACCTGTCAGAATTCATTAGCTTGCCATCTACAGAGAACTCCCTCTGTAACCAATTGCTTGTTAATTCATCTACAGCAAACTCTGAGGGATTTTGTTAAAGAGCCATTTTAGGCAAAATATTTGATTTATACTTCCTTTGGCACTATTTAGCCAGAGGTTCAACAAATGTCAGATTTTAACAGCTCACCCAAGGTTGGTACGATTTTTTGCTTCTTGAGATTTTGAAAGTAATCCGTTAGCAGTGATTTTGGTAGTGGGTAAATACCACGATAAAAATCTTATGTGTTGTTGCATCAAACTGTTTAGAACTTATTTCTCTGTAGGGCATTAATCTTCATTAAAGGACACTAAAAATAATAAGTTGCAGCATCTTTCAATTTGCAAGTTCTGTAAGAAACATTAATTACTTGATGTACATAAAGCATATTTTTCTGAGATTGCTAAAGGGCATTGAAACTTTTTTCTCTTGGAATACAGTTTATTCATTTTTGTTAAGCCTGGCATATTTTTATAAGAATGTCTCCATTAGGATGACCAACATCCTCTTTAACTGAAAACTAGTTATTTGATTTCATTCTTATCCTGCAATGCTAAGCATTTTAAACAATAATGGACTTCAGTATTATATTTAAGTTATTTATAAAATGCCTCTAAAAATTATACACCTTTTCTTGTTGCCTTCACAGGACAATTGTATAAAACAATCTGTCATATGCAGGAGTTCTTTCTCTTGAATATATCCTCCTCCACAATTTTTTTTTTTTTTGGCCAAAAATACTTAGGCAATTGCCTGAACAGGGAAAACACAGTGTTGCATCAAAGGACTAGGAACTTAAAAGTCTATAGATCTGTTACAGCTACAAACTTAGGAAATTTGAATAATATGTTTGGAAGATTAAACAACAGCCTACAAATCTTAGCTTAAACTCTGTTCACTGGTTTTGTTCGTTCGTTCATTCATTTATTGTTAATTTCAAACTGTTATATCTCTGCTTCTTAAACAAGAATGGGTAGTATTTGGTATTCTTATTTTATTGTATCTACAATTTATATCATAGCTGCTCTTTTTTTTTGGAGTGTCACTCAAGTCTTCTACTGTAGAGTACCAACCAAAGTATCTCAGTTAGTGGGATGGTATCAGAGGCCTCTATAAAATCGATGGAAATACCTCAAGAAAGCTGGTCAGCTGTAAAAGAATTCTCTATCATGTTTTTCACAATGTCTCAGAGGTTCGTAAGAATGCCGTTCACATGGTTGGTAATAGTGAGCACTATTGCCACTTTTCTGAGAGCCATCTTTTTTTTTTTCATTAAACAAACATCTGGCTGCTATTTGCTCCATTCCACTAGTAACTATTTCTGGTTTTCAGTTTTGTTACTGGGATAACTACTCATTCTTATAAACATATAGCATGCCTGAATCACTGAGAGGAAGAGGAAGGCCTATTAATTGTAACAGAGAAGGAACAAGGTGAGAGGTTTCATTGAAAAGGTATGAAGTTTCAATTTTCCCACTAAATATATGGCAGTATGGGACACTCTTATGAAGATATCAGAAGCCAGAACAATGAATGTTATACATACAAGTTGGAGCACAGGTACAGAGGTACAAAGGAAAGATACTGCCTCATAAAGCAGAATGAAGATGTGACAGAAAGTGAGGAAAGCCATAGAATTTGCTTCTCTCCACTTTTTTTTTTGTTTGTTTTTAAATTTGTAAAATTAACCAGAAAATAATTGAAGCTGGTACTCTTCTTTTCACCTCTAGAATCTTGTGTGCAAACTTCAGTTTCCAGGATAAAGACTTGTCAGACCATTTTCCTTTATAAAGAAACATTTCTGATTGCAGAATATCTGTTTTCAAATAAAACATTGGTTTTGACAATGTTCCTCTCAAGTAATATGAAATAAATATTACTACTTCTTAAATAATATGAACACTTTTTTTTTCATTCTTTGCTGATTATCTGTTATATTTTATACTGATCTTTTCTCCTGCTTAAAAGCAGGAAAGGAGAGAAGTAATAAGAGAAAATGTTTCTTGATAATTTAGCTAGAGAAGCAGGCTGACAGGCGCCTCATGAAGTTCATCAAGGATTAGTGTAAAGTCCTGCACGTGATTTTAGATCACTACTGCATAGCCAAAAAAGATGCCTTATGCCCTTCATTAGCCTGAGAATGGGAGGAGGGAAGAAACTGTGTATGTGTACTCATGTTCTATGAACAAATGAACATGTGTGTTTTTCCTTTTGCCTTTCCTGAGAAAGGTCAGCTCGAGAGTAGTCTGGGTATGCAAGAATGAGCTTGCTGTCTTTGATAGTAAGTGCATCTTTAACCAACCAAACAAAAAAAAACCCACCCCAAACTCAAAAAAAAACCAACATGAGAAACGATATTCAAAATTTGCCATTAACACCAATTTAGAAAAGTTACAGAAATTTAGGTATCAGCGGTAAGATTTGTGCAAAGGGATAAAAAATTTCACTAAAATAATGGTTGGAGACAACAGAAAGTCTTCCAACGTAGTCTCCTCATGAGCTCTGACAAGAAGCAGCAAAATCAAGGCTAAGTCTTATTTACACACAAAGGCTTTTAGTTTAATATAATTATACAATAGATTATAAATTCTGTGGGAATATATGCTCCATGCGGAAGATTAGAAACATTCCATTGTTTAATTTAATTTATTTTTAATAATATTTATCTCTTACTGGTTGTATTCAGAGAACAGACTCTCAGAGAAAAGCTGGTCACTGCAGTGACATTCAAAGCAGCAATTAATTGTTCTGTCCAAAGCACCCTACACCCATTTTGCATATGGAAAATGCCATATGCAAAACATCTATTATAAGTTCTTTGATTACATGCCTGCTTTTTTCTATTAACTCTACAGAACTAGGATATGACAGATAGCAATCACTTTGAATTGCTTTTCTTGATTTCTTGAATCTAGTTGATCGAGTAAGTGCCAGTATCAATCTACGGCTCCACTGTATTAAATTTACAGAGCCTATAGATGCAAGCTCAGTCTCTGACTGCAAGTCAACAGATGTTGGCTGTTCCCAGAAACCATTGCTTTATAGTGCAGATAATATTGATACATCTGAAGGTGCAGAACTTTTCCAAAAGTTGAATATCCACATTTTAAATATGACTTCAAATCTATATTTGCTATAATTGCTTCTGACTCAATAGTATGATGTTACTTTAACTCTTCTGAGATTTCTGAACATATGTATTTCCCCCAGTTATTTTTATTTTAAAAGAGAATTTAAAGTCCATTGACATCAACAATAAAACAATTCTTGATTTCAGTATGAGAATTGGGTCTAATATTAATTCTTCACTAGGAAATAATTTCAAAATAACACATTAGGTCTAACTAAGATGTTAACATGCTCATAATATTAAAAAAAAAACTTTAGAAATTAGATAAAATATTGTAATTGTTCAAAAAAGCATTCAGCTAGTTGTAATTTCCACTACCAGACACTAGAGGGGAAAAATGTTCCGTGTTTTTAGACTATTAAGATGCAAACAAAACTGTAATGTATTCCATTTTATGCATCACTTCTCAGAATAAGAATGCAGTCGCTTATAATAACATTTGTTAAAGATTTTCTAGTTGTAGCAGGAAGTTATTAATTATACTACAGTAATGTTTTTATTAAGTCATTGAATTAGCACTCAGATCTGAGAGAACATGGGATTTATAACAGTATTCCTTACTAAGAAGTCAGCTGGTATTAAGATGTGATACAATCTGATTTTTTAATCCTTACAGAAGCTGAAAATCCATTAAAATACAGTAACAATTTTGTCCAGGTAATTATAGCTGGTTCATTTCATTCCTGTCTACAGATGGAATTCTCTTGAACATTTTATAGGTGCATGTTCATTCACAGAAACTGTGGTTCATCTTTGCTAGGAAACATATTTTAATTTGAATGAGCACAAATACTTATTTTATGTTTGTGATCGTCTTTCTCCAAGCAAGTCTCCCAGCTTTTTTCTTGAACTCCATAATCTCTATGTTCTACTTTTCCACAAAAAGAAAAAAGGGAAATTTGGCATACTTAGACCTTTGCAGGATCTAAGTATTTTATGTGTATATATATCTCCAAATATACATCCAAATAAATTTTATTTGAAATAATCTGGAGATTTTAAAAAATTCAATTGTGTTTTCTCCCACACAGGCACACAAAGCAGAAGTGTGTAAAAGTCATGGGTAACAGGGAGCACGAGATGTGTGCAAGGGTACTCTTCAAACTAAACCAAAAAACATCCTAACCCAGATGTTGGAATGTCTCCAGTAGTAAAAGGCATGTGGCATTATGGGACAGTGTTAAAAGGAGTGGACTGTTATCTGCTCTCTTCCTCTATGTACTATAAGTTAAAGTTCAGTTATTTCCAGAGTTTTCAAAATCTTAACATTTTAATCATAGCTGCTAGTCATTTCTTTGCTCACTCACAATTGCTACAGTTTTATAAACTGTCCTTATTGTTGTTTCTGTTATGACTGCTTAATACAACCTATTCTTTCTACTGCTGAAAAATGTGATTGAGATTCTCAAAGCCCAAGGAAACTAGATTTCTGATTCCTCCTGAACTTGCGTGAGATCAGGGCATCCACATCCCTGAGGCACATTTCAGAACATCAGTCCAAGGTTCTCCTATAAAGACTTCTGCTACCTTTTTACTTTGATGTCTTTTGTTAGATTGACTGAATCTCAGTGGCTTAGTTTCAGGAAAAGAGGTAGGAATACTCTATGTAGGGCAGAGATACATATTCATGTATTTTTCATATCAATAGATGCAAGCAACAAAATAAAAGAGAGGAAAGATAGGTAGAAGTGTTGTCCAGGAGAATTACTCGATGTAATTGGTTACCCCAGTTTGGGTGCTGCAGTACAGTGAGAGATGATGCTGTGCCAATTTTGCTAGATGAAAAAAGATGAATTCACAAGTGAAGAATAATATGAAAGTTCTTATGGTAGCTGAGAAGACAAGTATGCAACTACATTCGGGGGTGGGGGGGGGAGAAAAAGATGGTCGTAACAAGCAAAAGACTGACACCCTTCTCCATTTTTTTTTTTTTGTTGTTAATAAATAAACATAAAAAGGAAAGAATGGCAAGTTTTTCAGAAGTCCCCAGATTCTTGATGAGGTTGTATTCTGAAGTGTAAATATACCTGAACATGAAGGAAAAGAGCACTACAAACAGATCAGTTAGTTTAGTCATCTGGAAGCAGATCATTTTATCTAGAGACAGCCAAATATAGCGTTTAGACAGAATTCTATACACCTACTTTAAATTATTGGGAAGATTTTTAAATTTTATTTATCCTTTTACAAACATGAGTTTGTAGAGATTTTTCTGACAATTCTCTTAGTAATAAAATTCCAGCGTCTTTCACAAAGTCAGGGCTTGATTTGGACAGCTTAATAAATAATCTGTAGCACACATGATGACTTAGCAAGGCTGAAATGTTCCAGACAATGATTTCCAGAAATCAGTAGTCAGATTATCTGAACACAATCCATGCAATTACTGATGCAGTTATTAAATGTCATCTTCAGTTTTAAACAAGCATAAATCACTCTAGTTAATATAAACGAGACTGTTGTGTACTCAACAAGGGGAAAATATACCTGTAATGAATGAGACTTGTCACTGAGATTTCTGAATATGTTAAATAGTTTAATTTTGTGCTATTCTATGACATTGTTTTCTAACATTGTTATTCAACAACTCTGGCTATCCTATGAGTTGTGATCAAATAAATGCACTTAAAAAAATTAACAGAGTTCAACTTGGTTTGTATTAAAGTCAGGCTTCTGCTATAAACTTGATATGGACTTGAACTTCTCTACTGTTCATAGAGGTATCTATCATGCTATCTGCATTTTATTTCCTGTGCTATATTTATACCAGAGACAATTTGGCATTATGTACCTATATAATATTGTATATGTATGTAAGCATTATTATGTATATGTGTGATTTTTCTCCTGCAGTTGCATCATTATATATAGAAGTTGTAAAATCACTAACCCATGAAGGAACAAGGAGAGCTTCCTATGGAAGATTGTATATATCCAGGAAAACCTTCATTTTGTTTTGTTACTTCCATTTTTTTTGTGTCCTCCTATTTGCTGAAGAGTTTGTCAATTGCAAATATAGTGTTTTTCCAGTGTTGAAACGATAACCAATAAAGCTTTTGTTATTGAGTTCTAAGCTATGTCAATTCTTAATCTCTACAGACATTTCTATGTAATCTAGAAGAAACAGGAAAATATATTTTGTTAATCTGCTAACAAAGATTAAGTGCAATTCCATCTGGATTAACCTGCATTCCACAAAATTGAACTCTGCTGTACTCAGGGTTAGGCCTCCTGTTTCATAGTACTGCAGATAATCCTTAATGGCACAAAATGTTACTGAGAGAATTAGTAGTACAGTATCTGAGAATCAGTACTGAAGTATAAATGAAAGATCTGGTACAGTCTTAGTTTCTTCATGTTGCTACTATGGTGTTCCTTTCTTTTCTGATGCAACAACATAACAGAAATTAACAGAATCACAGAATTGTTTAAGTTGGAGGGGATCTCTTGAGATCATCTAGTCTGACACCCTGCTCAAGCAGGGTCAGCTAAAGTAGGTTGCCTAGGATAGTGTCTAGTTGAGTTCTGAATATCTCCACAACTTCTCTGCCAGTGATTGGCCATTCCTACAGTAAGAAAGTTTTTCCTTAAGTTCAGAGGGAATTTCTTGTATTTAAATTTCTGCCTACTGCCTCTTGTCCTATCATGGGGTACCACTGAGAAGAGTCCTGATCCCTCATTGTCGTTCTCTCCCATCAGGTATTTATACACATTGACAAGTCCCTCCTTGAGTCTTCTCTTCTCCAGGCTGAACAGTCCCTCTGGTTCCTGAAGGCCTGTTTTACTGGTAAAGATAGAGGCAAAGAAGGCACTGAGCTCTTTGGCCTTTGGTATTTAATTTGCCAGCAGTTCCCCTGCCCTATTCAGCAGCAGGCTCATGTTTTCCCTAGTCTTCCTTTTGCTGTTTATGTACTTGAAGAATCATTTCTTGTTCCCCTTCACATTCCTTACCAGATTTAGCTCCAGTTGGCTTTTCTATCCCTATCCCTCCATTACGGAACTGGAAATTTGTATTCCTAGGTGACTTGTCCCTGCTTCCACTTCTTGTACACTTATTTTTTATGTCTGAGTTCAGTTAGTTGCACCTTGCATATCCATGCAGGTCACTGCCACCATTGCTTGATTTCCTAAGGACAGACCTTTCTTGAGCTTGGAGGAGGTGATCCTTGAATATCAGCCACATCTCCTGGACCACTCTTCTCTCCAGGGCCATATCCTCAAAAGGTTGAAATCTAGGACTGTGATCCTCCTTTTTGTCCTTTTCTCTCTGTTAGGATCCTGAACTCCACCATCTCATGGTCACCACAGCCAAAGCTGTCTCTGACTTTCAAGTTCCTGACAAGTTCTTTCTTGTTCATAAGTATCAGGTCCAGTATGGCATCTTTCTTTATTGGGTCCTCAATTGCCTGTGTGAGGAAGTTGTCTTCAGTGCATTCAAGGAACCCAGATTGCTTGAGCCCTGCCGTATTGTCCTTCTGGCAGATATCAGGGTGGTTGAAGGTTTCCATTGAGGACCAGGGCCTGAGGTTTCTTTCAGTTGTTTGAAGGCCTTATCTAGTTTGAAAAAAAACCTCATCTACTTCTTCTTCCTGATCAGGTTTGTAGCAGACACTGACTACAACAGCAAACTATGTTGGTCTGCCCACTAATTTTCACCCATAAGCTCTCAACTGACTCCTGACCCATCCCAAGGCAGGGCTCCATGCATTCCAGCTGCTCTGTCACTTAAAGAGGGCAACTCCCTCTCCTTGCTTTTCCAGCCTGCCCTTCCTAAAAAGCCTGTATATCTCCACTGCAGCACTCCAGCCGTGTAAGGCATCCCGCCATGTCTCCGTTATCCCAGTGAGGTCATAGTCTTATAGCTGCCTACAGACAGCTGCCTACAGCTCCTCCCATTTGTTCTCCGTACTATGTGCATCAGCATAGAGGTATTTCAGAGAGGCACCCAAGTGTGCTGATTCCCCAGGACAGCCTTCAGAGTTTTCCCCACAAGGCTGTTCTGCAGGCACTTCCTTCTTTACATGTCTATGCTCACAGGGATTCCCCTTCAACTCTGTTGCTTTGTTGATCGCTGTGTCCCTTCTGTTCCCATCACCTTAGCCCCTTGGCTTGCCCACCTATTCCTTTAGCCAGCTACAGTTTTTCACAAAACATGCAACAGTATCCTAGAGAACCTTTTTCAAATTTGAAAAGTTTCAAATGTTGGAAAAGGCAGACATCCAGATAGAACAGTCTTTAAAGTGTTTTTGGTGAGGCTTTATGGTATCTAAAGATCTTATCTAAAAAAGGATTTCATAATGTTCAGAACCCAAGTGTGATCCTTCAGCTAGCAAATATATTTGTCAGTAAATTTTACTTCATTTTGTTTTCTGTCAGAGTCTGTACAGCCAAAGACTATCAATATGTATAAATCATGAAAAATTTCCAGATATTTTCTACTTTGCTTTCTTCATATAGATGGGAAAATATTTTTTTTCCTCTAGTCTTTCCTGTACAGTCATCTTGATTCTAACCCAGCAGCCTCAATATGGTGTCTAACAGCTAGGACAGTTTTACACAAGCTTCTGGTGGAGTAAAATAAGAAGGACATGGACCAGTTGGAGAGGGTCCAGAGGAGGGCCACGAAGATGATCAGAGGGCTGGAGCACCTCTCCTATGAAGACAGGCTGAGAGAGTTGGGGCTGTTCAGCCTGGAGAAGAGGAGGCTCCAGGGAGACCTGATAGCGGTCTT
>WHYT01013086.1:0-49809 GCA_009806455.1 Tetrax tetrax
CCCACCTCTGAGGGCCCCCCTACCCAAGGCGCCGCGGGATCCCGGCTGGCCTCCCGCAGCAAAGCGGTGCTCGGCTCCGGCCCGTCCCTGGGGTTGGGGCCTGCTTTTTTTCCTCCTTCACTTTCCCCGGGCTAGCGTGGCGATGCCGCGGGAGCACCGCTCACCGGGCTCTGGGGGGAGGGCGGCGGGGCTTCGGAAGGGAGGGATGGAGCGAGCGAGGCCCCCCTGACGTGCGGAAAACAGACTCCCCAGTCTGCAAGATTGTAAAGTAGGTATGTTTATTCAGCGCTGGGCAGGACGGGGGATCGCTCCTCCAAACGTGTGCAACGTGTTAAGCAACAGGTACAGTATTCATGCATCACAGACGTGCATATTCACAGAATCCCCGCGGAACTGGTTATATATTAATTAGATTTCCGAGAAATCATTGTCATAAGTTTCCTCCCACGACAGGTTATTCCCCGGTCTCTGCGTCCATCTCGTGCCTGTGCTCAGGAGTCACAGTCTCTCTGGTGGTCGTTCTCTCCTCATCACTATGTCCAGCTGCGTGGGTTCAGACCTTTGTCCTGCTTTGTTCTTGCTGCCAGGGTGGTTTCTTGATGACTTATCTTTGCTGGTTCCCAATTTTCTTGGTTATTCCACCCTATCAGTTGGTTCTAAACTTCTTAAGTCCCCTTATCTTGGTCTCAGACAGTGTGTCTGTACCCTCTCAGGGTGTTCCCATCTAACTTATCTTAGCTCTTGCTAGAGCATCTGGAAAGTATCTCATTATGTGAAGTTTATGACTCTACTGTTCTTTCTCTCAAGGTTAGTAAATCATTGATCACTATTTATCAGCTTGATTCCTTAGTATTAATCTCTTCTTTCACCCAAGCCAGGACAGCTCAGAGTTCACCTATAGGGCGGTGTCGCTTCAGTTGTTCATACTCGTGTATTATGGCCGGACTGATGCTTTGACACAGTACGGACGTGCGGCCAGTCGCTGTTACAGACTCTCGTTCCATTTCTGTGCTCTGCAAGAAACCTGAAAGTATCTTAAGCTGTTGTTTGCACCCGATACGAAACCTTGTTTTGGTTGGAGTACTTTTTCCGCTGCGCAGGAGTCTGGTTTCTTAACTTTTGTCACAGATGTAGTTGTTGATAGCGGTAAAGTGATTGTGCATTTGCTATCCACACACTTACATCAGAAAAATCTTTTCACACACGGCTTTCCCATACGTTAGTAGTTTGGCTGTTACAGCGTATAAAGCATGTTTATTGAATGTTTTTAGTGCTGGAAAACTGCTTTAAACAGCTTTGAATTGAAGGGTATACAGCATCTGTTCTGCAATTGTCAAATCATCTAGAGAATGACTTTCATAATGCTGAATTATCGTTTTGTGAACAACACATCCATTTAGGTATGGCATCATAGTGGTAAAGACTACTTTCTTTATCTCACTCTCACACTGTTTGCTAATGCACATTATTATTTCATTGTAATGCTATGCCCATTTTCAGTTTCTTCACTTGGCTTGCTTTATATCACTCTAAACTGGATTTTTTTTTTTTAATACAGGAAAGGAATATTTCTTCTGTCTTTAAGATGAAATTAAATCAGATATTTATGGTTACTAAATCTGTCAGTATTATTTTTTTGCTCCCACTTTAACTCCATGTGAAAAGGTTTATAATTTTAGTTCACTAACTAGGCCTGAAATTTGGACGTCTTGAGTGATGTGAAAACACAATGATGAAAGAGCCGTACACTAGAAGTACAACACAATTTTTAATAGAAATTTCCTAGAAAAGGAATTACAAATCTCTCTTTAATTAAGCAAGGAATGTATGCAGGTTTGTGGGATTTCTTTAGAAATTTGCTGGTTGTTATATATTTCAGTGACACTCTGATAGTAACACCTTCAGTCTATGGCAACCTTCATCTCAAAATATGCTTGCATCAGTGCTACTTGAAAATTAAGGGATTCCTTTAGTAAAGACAGTACTTCATCTCAATGTATATATCTGGCTATTTATTTGAAGGCAATAGGGATACTGTGGCTAGCTTTGATCTTTCGTTTTCTGAACGTATCTAAAGCTGTATTTGGATATGGAAGAAGGTGATGTCTAAATTATGCACTGCTAGAATAATATTTTTGTTATGCCTATTACATTATAATAGAACAAAAATTGCTAAAACATTACTGAGCTTTCTAAATCATGATTTGCCGGAGACCATGATTAATCCAGCATAACTCCACCATACCACTCACCTCCCTAGGCATTTAGTTTCTGCCACCTTTCTTGTACCGACAGCATTGGCTATGCAGTAAGCCAGATCAGGGAAACTGATAGCATTTTGGTTGGCATCACGCTCAAAAATAGTAAATAAAAGTAATGAAAAAATCGATCTGTTGAATCATGGACAATCTTCTTTGTTTTCCTTATGAATGTCCTCTCAAGTCCAATAGAACAGAGAATATTTAACAGTCAGTATCGGAATGGTCTTGTGCTGATGGCCCGCAGAAGAGAGATTAGTGGAGCAGCTCCAACAGAGCGGAAATTGGATGGACAAAATAAAGTGGGGTGGATGAAGAGCCATCTAAAAGATCTCAGCCTGTGATTTTGGGGTGATAATAGACCAAAGAACTGGTAATGGCAACGACTGCTGATTCTTCCATTCAAGCTCTAGTTTTGAATCTCTTGAGAGTGCATAGTCTGGGTGAAATATTCAGGGCTTTTTAGCAATCAGTATCTCTTGATCTGTTCTGTGTACATCAACCAGTGTCTTTACAACTGTTGAGTGTGTTTGCTATACGTCTTTATTCTCTCCAAGAGGGAAGAGGTGAGGGGAAACAGATAGGAAAGACCCATATTTAACAAGTGGCCATTCTGAAAATCTCTTAATGGTTAATTCCATACTAAATAAGGCCCTGAAGGTGCAGGAGTTTTTACTAGAAACCTCTAGGCAAGCACTCTGAAAGTTAACAAACTTAGCTTTAATTTTATAGCAGAACTGAATTTGAGTCTTATTGGGGGAAAACGTTGTTGAAAGTACGTATGAGAAGGATAGGGATTGGAGAAGATAAGGGTGTGTCTAAAGCAAATAGTTGACCAGGAAAATTAAGGTTGAATAACAACTTCTTTTTTGATTTTTTGTAAGGTCAGAATGATGCTATGTGTTTCATTATAGACTTTTCCCGTCAGGCCAAGAGCTTTACAATTTCTCTTTTGGTGACGAAATACCATATAATAGAACCTTCAAATACTGTTCCCTGTTGTCTTGGATTGGGTCAGACTACTTCTCATCCTGGTACTGTGACCTTGGTTATACTAAATCCAGCTGAATTCAAGCATTTGACATTGTTGCAAAGCAATCATCTCCTACACCAAGTGGAAATCACTTCACTTCCTTAAAACTGTCTTTAGTTCTAGGTAATTGAGTAGGCAACTATTTTGTTCGTTTTATTTGTTCTTTGTTTCGCCATTGAATGTTCTTTTTTAATTGGGAAAAATTAGACACAGAATTTGTAAAATAGTCATGCATCCTGCAGGCCCAAGATTGTGTTCCTGCTTTTAAAAAGGAAGTTGGTTAAAACGACATGCTGTGATAAACGGTAAGCAATTTCTGTATTCATTAGTTATAATCATCAGAAACTGGACAAACTAAGCAAACAAAGACCTTCACTTTATCCAGGCTTCAATTTGAGAAAAGCTGGCTTAAATAGAGTACTTTAAATTGTGAGTAAATCAAGTTTGTCACTTGAACCAAAAGAGTAATAGCATTGTTTAAAAAAGAAAAAAAAGTAATAGGGGATTTAAGAACAAAAAGACAATAAAATGGATCCTAATAGCATGTCCTATAATAACAAAATAAGGCTTTTTGCAGCAAAACTGTGTTTAAGTTCCTAGGAACAGAAGATCTGTGTTCAGGAGACTTTCCTTTTTTTTCTTTTTTTTTTAATTGGATGGAGAATTCTTGAGCCATCGAGGCTCACTTAATAAACTATGGAATGCTGGAAGAATGAGGGAACAGGCACAACTAATGATGCATTTTATGTAGAAAACCTAAACAGAATGACTGGAGTAACTGTGGCAGTTAGTCTGAGATTGATAATTAAAACAATTCTATGCTGAAAACCCTGAAAAATGCGTTGTACAAAGAAAGGTGCCATAGTTAGTAGCGGCCAAGTCTTTTAACGACAAGCGAGTCCAAAATATACTTAAGTCAGAATTTGCCCATAAGGAAGACTTTTGCTTTTTCTCAAAAAAGCACACCAATTACTGAATCTCAGCACTGAGGTTTTAAAGCATCTAATGACTAGCTAGTTGGGTCTAGCAGACTCTTTCTATTGAGTGTGGTGAGTTTCCTTCTGAATAATCAGAAGAGTATGTAGTTAAGATTTGCGGGTAGCTTATGTAGAGGAACAGATGTGGAAGAAAATGATCAGGAGTATTTAGTAAATGTGATTTATGTGAACTTACTGTGAATCTTTAAGTTGTCAAACTTAGACCCCTTTGTCCTAAAAGTGAATGCCTGTGATGTGGGAAGTGGAATCTAAAAGGAACGTAAGGCATCTTGTTGGTAAGGAATTGACCACAGATTTCCATTCTGCCAAAATAATGAAAAACTTAATTCATAGACATATAGCAGATATCAAATGGAACTAGAGAAATGTTAGGCATTTCTTTATGGCATTAGGTATGATGTCCTCTGCTGGTGTCAACCCCTCAAAAAGTAGGATTGCAGATTTCAAGTGGTCTTGAAAACCAACCTTGTGGTTTGTTTGTTATTTTTTCAAAAGCTACCTTGCATTTGAGAAAAAAAAAAAAGACTGATTTATCTTATCAGGGATGTTGTCAAGTGATTAGGTACAATCTGAAAATACATAATATCTGGCTAAAATTATTTTTCTAGATCCTTAATGTAGCAAACAGATGTGACCATGTACAGTTGAAATTAGTATATATTTTGACACTAAAAGTAATTTTCACAACAATTTATGGGACAGTATAATGTGTACTTTGATCCTTCCAGTTTTACATAAAGTTTATAGATACTGAATAGCTGTCTAGTTCAGCCAGAAGCCTAGATGTGACTCTCGAGATGAGATTCTGTGGTCTGTGTTATGCTATTTCATGTTATTGATTGAAGATGGTTCCAAATTGTCCTGAGCCAGACTTGGGTAACGCTGCTCCACAATTAGAGAAATGAGGGGTTGTGCTGCTGGATCAGACAAAGCAGGTGTTCATCTTACTTGTGACTTTGAAAGTGACTGAAACTTTGAAAGTGTCAGTCTTCCTGCCAGTGTCATGCGCATATCTGAATGGTAAGGAACTGACAACAGAAAGCTGAAAAGCTTGTTTGGGACCATTAACTTGCAACAGTCTTGTCACAATAATGTTTTGTTTGCAGTTTAGTGTATGTACCTTGCTTGTCTGTGTGCTTCACATGATGCACTAGTGCACAGATATCTGTTTAGATGAGTAATTGTGTGTAGAACTGTATTATCTTAGCTCCATCTTGCAAAGTTTTGTCATTGCAAGGGAGGAGGTAAAAAGTAAGTAAGAGCAACTGATTCTAAGTTGCTGCATTGTAGTACAAGGGGATTAATTCCAGTGATTACTTTATCTATGCCTTTAGTTTTGCGGTGTCAAAGGTAAATGAACCCCTTTTGATAGGACTGAAAACAGTCCAAGTTTAGTATTAAGTGATGACGTGTAACTTTTACAAATGGTACATGTTTGCAAATGTTTTGCAACAGTAAAGTTTTCTAGTAAATCATGTGCTAAATATAAGTATTTGAACATCTTGGTAAGCTTGTGTTCTTTGGTTTGTACTTTTTAGAAGGACAAGTATACTGACAGCCTTGTATATAGAGGGGACCCTGTTTTTACACAAAAAAAGGACAAAGTATCTTTTCTTCAGAAAAGGCGTAGAGGACTTCCCTCCACACGTCAAACGAAAGTATAATCTGATTGCATATGAACAGAATAAGTAAATATTACAGCATCTTTTTCATGATACCTCCTCTCCCCAACACTAGTGGCTTTTAAAAAGTTTTTGTTAGAAAGTGATTTTGAGGTGTTTTTTCATTTAAGAGACGTTGAGAGTTACAAGAAAAAAAATCATATTTAACTTCAAGTCATTCTTTGCCTTTCTGCCCCAAATACATACATCCTTATCATGTGAAAGTGTGTGGGCACTAGCACTGGAATAGGTTGTTGCTGTGTGGTGGGAGACTGTTCTCATTTATTAAAGCAGTTCATATGTTCAGGATTGTCCTTGCTTCTTATAGTTCAGCTGTACTCATTTTTCAAAGCAATAACCTAATTGCTTGTACTAATTAAAGCCTGTTAGCAAAGCAGTGCAGTATTTAGGTCAGCTTTTCTTCACTGTCCTTTTGTGCTTGTGTCTCCTGTTCCTGGCATTTCCCAATTGCTGCAGGTCCTCTTTTCAGACTTGAGGCGTGTCAGCCTTTGTTGTGATGCTTGATGTTCTACTGCTGTCCTGTTCTGCTTTAAACTGCCTGACCCATTTTCTATGTTGTCATCCTGTACCGCTAGTAAAGACAAAAGGCTGGCAAAATACAAATAGCGTCTGTCAGAGATGTACATAACTAGACTGGTTTTAACTGGTCCAGTGTAGAGTAGGCAGTCTAAGTTATCCTTTGGTTGGAGTGATCTGTAGTTTAGTGTCTAGTTTGCAAGCCTGGTGCAGATGCAGAGAGCATTACCATCGAGCAGAAGAGGTTAGCTCACAGAAACTTCCTTCAGGTTCTCAAATCACTTGCAGTATTTCCAGATGTATATGAATGTTGACGTGGAACTCTGGATTGGAGTGGATTCTCTGTTGTAGCAGAGGGGAAAGATAAGCTCTATGGGGTATGTAAAATGAATTGTGTTGCTCTCCTGCAGTTAATCTTTTTCAGTGTTAGAGCTTCTAAGTTGATACTTCCAAGATGCAGTGTTCTTGTGCAAATACAATTTTGTGGACAAAGCATTCTTAATGGGATAAGTGATGCATCTCTTGAGTCATGCAACTTGTGCCTTAGATTCAGATACACTTTTAAACTGTTTCCTGTGTAACATGGAATTTAGCAGAACAAATATTTATTTATTTAAAAACTATTCTGCTCCACTCTTGAGGTGAGTCTTATTGTCAGCTTGGCCATCGCTTTTTGCAGTTATGCCTTCTCTTCCGTCTCCCATGGCTGACTCTTCATATCAGAATTCTTCCTGGGATTTCATTTTAACGTTTGAAATGGAAATTGTCTATTACCAACTGACTCGATAGTTGTGTATGAGGATATTTTTCATCTTCCTGGAGAGAAAGATCCTGAAGCTTTGGAGAGAAATTGAAGGTCGGATTAGTACTTCTACAAGGAAGAGGAGGATAATATTTTTAAAGAAAACAAACTGGAAGTACAGAGGTGTCCTCCCCATATTGCTTTCCTTATCAGTATTTGTCTTTTCTGACAAGGTTAGGCTGTTCTCTCAGAAGAGAAGAGAGAGAACTGAAGATCAGTTAGCCCTCTGTGTCAGTAACAGCTATAGAATAAATTTATTTAAACAAATGTTTTCATGTTGTCTTTTCTCCTCTTAGGAAGTTCTTTCTGGAGTCGTGGTCATAACAAGTAAGGACACAGTCCAGCACCAAGGTATCTCATTAACAATGGAAGGATCAGTAAATCTGCAGCTTAGTGCCAAAAGTGTGGGTGTGTTCGAAGCTTTCTATAACTCTGTCAAGGTAAGACCTGTGCAGGTTAATATTTTTAGCACAAAACCTTTGTCTCTTTTATCAAATGAAATGGCTCTCGGGTAGTTATACCACTTCATGGTATGTAAATTATAGAAAGCAGAGAAATACTCAGCATTATCTAGTGATACCTGATGACGTTTTGGAGGAGGAACTTGCACTGATTGGAGAGTTTTCTTTAGGTCTGAAATACGGTGTCATAAATAGTATGGTTGCTGGATGATGCATTGAAGGGCTGTGATTTAAATATATTTTTTTTTTTTTTTTTTTTTTAAAGTCACGAGATTTAATTGGGCTTTTGTGCCAGATCAGTCACTATCACAGTAGTTTCTGCAGAGGGCATTGAGGTTGTGTGTTACTAGGCATGATATAAGACCTGCACAGATTCTTCTGTGGAGTATGAGGCTGTGCAAGGACTGTTGGACCACAGAGCTCCTGGAAGGCCTCTGTACTGCTCTCCACGTTTGGAAGTGTAGGGTTTGGAATCTAGCAGGGCATGTTATCTCAGGTTCCACACGAACATGGCTGTGCTGATTGAAGCAAGGCTGGCTCTGTCTAGAGGTGGTGTATTTGCAAAACAATTTGCTTAACTTAAGATAGCCTTGATGCAGGGCCTTTTAAGATGTTCATTTGTATCATAGTTCATTTATTTACAGTATGAATAATCTGCCCATGAGTGATTGAAAACCAGAAGAAACAGCAGAAGCAATAGATGGTCTTATTTCTGTCTAGTAAAGGGAAAACAACAGTGAAACTCCAGAGAGAAAAGAATTGTAATCTACAAGCAGACTTCCCCAGTCGAATCATAATTAACCATTGTTCCACTGAGAGACTAGCACTAAATATAGATCTTCAGGGTGAGAAAAGGCCGGGGTGGAGGTAGGAGGGAATGGCTAACTGCTCAACTGGCACACGTACTTGTTGATTCCTGCTGCTACTATTAAGGGTTATAATTTAGAAAATGGATCTCAGCTTTCCAACGTGCTTGAGACTCTGCTGTTTAGTGCTCTAAATGTTTGATTATTAGCATGATACAACCATAAAATAGATTGTTTTCTTGAGGAAAACATTCTTAATATTTCTTTTCATTTGAAGACTAGAGAGCTGTGTGTCAATAAGAAACACTGGAGTTTCTGGAAATTCACAAAGTCTGTTACGGTTTAGGGGATGTTATTGGTTCTTGAAATGATGGGGCTGTCACTCTGCTTCAACCTAAACCTGTTAATATTTATTTTTGCAGCCTATTCAAATTATTAACAGCACTATTGAAATGGTAAAACCAGGGAAACTTCCCAGTGGCAAGACAGAAATTCCATTTGAATTTCCATTGCATATGAAGGGGAACAAAGTTCTGTATGAGACGTATCATGGTGTCTTTGTTAATATTCAGGTAAGGCAGTCATATCTGTAAAGAAAATCTGAGCTTTTGTTATCTACAGAATGTATTCTAAAGCATCTCTTATTCAGTGGAAGCAGAGGATAAAGTTTTATGATAAAGTTTTCTTTTCTCAATTTGAAGAATGAGTATAAAAGAGTTAGAGATCCTTTCAAGTAAGCGGCTTTTAAGCTTCCCTTTACTAATATGTTATTCTTCTGGTGTGTACTGTATTGTTGAGATAAAACTTAAGATTAAAAATTATGATACTTGGTAACCTTTTAAGTAGTAGTTTGTAGGTAGTTTCTAGTTGCCTTTTTTAGTTCTGGCGTCTAGGAGTCAACGCTTTCCAGAGGTGGTAACACTTCTTAAATGTGGCAAAGGAACCATCCTGAGATGTTAGAATCCCATCAATATAATGTTGCTTTTAAAAAAAATGTTGTGATGTCTGTTCCCTTCTCTTTTCTAGCAAGTTTAAGCTTTTCGTTGGAAATAGTTGATGGTCATGAAACTGATCAGATATAACGTGGGATGTACAAGAGGCAATTAAAAGTGTACCGGAAAGAGAGGCTTTGAGTTTAGAAAGGATAAAATGGATTTGCCACACGTGTTAAATCTTGTACAGTTCTCTTACAGGGTAATGTTTTCATCTAGTTCTGATTTTATTGTGACAGAAGTTGCATTTACCATTTTGTAGATAATCTATCCAGTATTACATACCCAGATACAAGTGTGTGTACTGCTAACCTAGTAACAGTGAGACTTTGTTAGCACAGTAGACAAACAATTACTGCTAATAATACTTAAATTTAAAAAATGAAGTATACTGACTTACCAGATCCATTTTAAGCCACAGGGATAAATCCTACAGGGACAAAGCTACCTAGTGGTTAGAGTTTGTTTTCCTGCATTCATTTGTGAGAAACGTCCTCTAACTGTAGGAAATCTTTCCATCACTTATTGTTTCAGGCCTTCCATATGGAGTAAATCTTTAAAGAACGATGGCGTAAGCAGAACAGTAACAACAGTAACAGTAACAACAACAACAACAGTAAAATACCTTGTCAGAACTACTGTAACATCATCTGATCCCTCCTTATGTTGTAGACAACAAACTTGCCCCCCTTTCCCCTCCACTTGTAACTCACTGATGAGAGTATTGGATTTGATGACAAAGTATAAAAGTTAGTTATTTAGCTGAACTGGAAGTCTTTTATATTACAGTTACCTACTAGCCTATCAGAAGTAACTAAAAGAAAAATTCCTTTGTTTTTTTTCTACATTCAGATAGGTTTTTTTTAAGTACTTCCTATGTCTTTTTTTCAGTCCTGGCTTTCTTCCTAATGTAACACCTGTTTTTTTTGTGTTAGATACGTAAAAAATGTTGCAAAACTGGTTGAGTTGCTTTCCATAATCCCAATAATTTGCCTATGATCAATATCAGTTGTACACTTTAATGGTGAATATTTGTTTTGTTTTGTCATTTCCTCTCTCATCTACATAGCTTCTCTTTACAAGGTGAGGATAAAATGTAATTACAAGGTTATTCACTGAATTTCAACCAACCTTTGAGAGTCCTGCTCTCCTGAAGAGGAAAATATAGTGTCTCCCAATGTTATTTAAGGTGCACTGATACCTGATAAAACAGATAATAGATAGAAATTGAGGAACGTGAAGTCTGTTTTCTAGAATATCAGGCTCAAACTGCTTAAAAATACTTTGCTAGTTTTAAATAAATCCATGGCAAGAGTTCATTTGCTTCTAACACGTTTATATTTGTTCTCTGTCCAAATCAAGAAATGGGAAAATAGACTCCAAAGAGTATACCACCTATTTATTTTTTTCACTTGAGTAACTAAAGGTGCTGTTTCAGAAACACTTCCTAGACCCCTGTCCAAGTCCTGTGCAGTTTAAAAGCAAGCCTCTGTTTCTTGATCTAGGTATTACTATGTTAGGTTGGGGTTCAGTATCAAGATTCAAATCTGTTCTCATGAAGAGACCTTCTGATTAGACAGTGATGGGGAGGCTGTGGGCCAAACTGCAAGGCCTGTGTGGTCCTTCTGCCTCATTGCACTGTGTTTCGTGGTCTGAGTGAAGTTTAGTGCAGTAATAGAAGGTTTGCTCAACAATGATCAACTTCAGTGGAAACCATAGTCTGTGATGGGGAAAGAGATGTGCTCCCCGGTGTCGTTCTTGCACACGTGTTCAGGCTATGTGCAGAGAGACACCATGAACTAGAAATTATGAAGCTGGGTCCCTAGTCTGAGTGCAATTAAAAACAAAACAACAGAAAAACGCACCCCAACAAATTCCCTATCTTGTAAGGATATTGAAAGGCGATGCTAGCTATGCTATAAATGCTGAAGTGTATAATTACTGTGACAAGCAAGGTCGTACTATTTTTCAGTCACTGATTTATGGTTCCCGTTTTGGGGGAGAAAGGAGAGGAAATCAGCAGCAAGTTTTTGAACAGTGAGCAGCAAAATTAACCTTGTTGCCTGACTTTACTGTAGGCTGCTGCTTTTAAGTTCAACTATATGGTTAAAGACAATTGTCCGTTAAATTGTTACCATTGTTAAATTAAATCTTAGAATAAATTTAAAATTAGAGGGGCTGTGAATATATCTTTTTGATAACCACTTATCCAAAGTATGGTGAAAAGCAATACTGTACTCACTCTTAACTGAATGTGACTTGGGCACTGAAGCTGTATGAGAATACGACTCTGACAGTGAATTAGTCCCTCAATCTTACAGGTTGTTACATAACACAGAAGATATGGAAAGCATTTGCAAATGACTGTGGGACTGTAAACACAAAGAAAAATCAGCTTTAATTTGGGAGCATTTCAAATAAATTTGTGCCTCTTATCTCCTTCCCCTTTCCGCATCACTAATATGTGTGTTATCTACTAATCAGTTTTAAACAATGCCTTAAATATTAATAACAGTAACACTCTTCACATATGCAATAAAAAAATGTGGAGTTAAGAGAGAGGAAATATTAACTAAGGCTGTCTGTTTTGTTCTTTTTTTTTTCTTTCCCCCCCATCATCATGTTCTTGCCAGTATACCCTACGGTGTGATATGCGACGTTCTCTGCTGGCAAAAGACCTAACTAAGACTTGTGAATTCATTGTCCACTCACTGGTAAGCGTGGTTTGTATTAACTATACAAAGTGAGATTTAATTTTTTTTCCCACATTAAGTGAAGTTTGGCGGGAAGGTTAGAAAACAAAGTAAAACCATGTCATTTGTAATAGCAACACCCAGGATATGTATGAGTAAAGGAAGCTAGCCTCAAAGCAAAAACATCCAGAAGAGCTAGGGTGTCAGATGCATCTTAGTAGGATAATACATCTCTCTTTTTTTTCATTTAAAGAAAATAGTACAAAGAGGATTTGGATTATAAGATGTTTTTAAACTGCACTGAGTTTATTATCTTATTCATCCTTTCAGTTCTGAAACAATGGTGTGATGAGAGAAATACCATGGCATTCTTCTAAACGCTGTTTCAGATTATCTGAGTATTTCTTAGCCAAAGGTTCCAGGCACCCACAACGCCTGTCCTAGAAATAGGAGTTCATTGGTGAAGAGAAAATATCTGATTTCTATTCTTCAGATGACTAATTATGATTTAGAGCCCTGACTAAAAGTATCAAAGCTGGGACTGCATCAAGTTGGAAAAAAGAAGCTTGTCAGCTTAATCACCTTTGCTATTAAGTAAGCCCATGCTTGGCAATATGCTAAGATAACTAGTTTAACGAATATCCGCATCCTGTGGTTAGCAACGGGGAGACAGCCTTCCTCCTATGGAGATACCATTATGGGATGAGACTTGACTGCCTCACAAGAAACACTTTGCTGCTTGTTAGTTGAAGTTCCTGTATCAGATGGGTTTTTAGTTTATATTTACTTGTATGCATGTCCAGAGCATCTGATGTCAGTACAGACTGTGCAGGCCTAATTAAGTACCTCTTTTTCCACCCACAACTTGCTAGAACATATTGTTTGTATCATTCCTTTGAACTCTTAACAGGACAGTAAAGTATTAGACTCTTTCATTTTACTTAGGAATAATGGTGGAAATATGTTATTTTAGTTCTATAGTACTTTAAAAAAAGATTTAGCTAGGTGCTATAAAGAAGTTTCCTGTTGGTGAGATCTCATTATTTCCTAAAATATATTATGCTACATTTTGTTGGTCCATTATTACATTATAAGTAAACCACACTTGTCAAAATAGTGAACAAATTACATATTATGCAGTTTTCTGGTTTTCTTTCTTGTTCCCACTACAGCACTTCTTAGATCACAAGTCAGTAAATCATGAATCTCTCACTCCGGGTGAATTAATGAGGTTTTACTGAACGTATAATTCTAACTGTCAGTGCTCAATGTACCATTTCCCTTAACCTTATTCCTTGCCAGAATTTGTCATTTATGGGAACATACAGTCAGTCGTTTGCTAATATCTTCCATCTTGCAGCTGGGCAGCAGAAGCTATTTTGAATTCTTGAGTAGGGAGGGTAGATCCTAACCAAGAGTTCAAGTTAAGCCCACTGGTGGTGGTGTGCTTTGCCAACTCCCAGTTACATACAGTTGGGTCTCTCCTAATGGCTGCTGCGCTGGCCACTTATCCTAAATATGTAGGAAGAAGGCAGTGCACCTTACTGAGACAGGGGTGGCGAGGGAGGTCGGTGAATGGTAAGCAAAGCTTGCCTTCCTGTTGCAGAGTACAGGCTCTGTCTCAGCAGAGCTCAGGGCCCATTCAGCCACTTACATGAAGACTTAACTTCTTGGTTTTGTGATAAATTGTGTAAATAGATACTGAAGAACTGTAATAATGTGCCCCCCAAAATTGCTTCCCCAGTGTGGAAAGCTTACCTGGACCAAGTTTTGTTTGTTTTACAGTTACAGAAGCTGGAGTGCTAAGCCCATTAAATCAACACTACACTAGATTCCATACGCTGCAGATCTTAGTCATATGAGGATGGCTTGGGAGACCGGAGCTATTGAGAGGGCAGCAGAAAGAGTTCAAAGTACTTGGAGATAACAAGAGTGAGAGAGAGTTTATAAAACCTATTTGAAGCAAAGGAGCAAGCTCATTTATAATTTTCCCATCTATCCCTTGCCTAAATTTACTAACTATTAATAATGAAAGCAAACATTGCAAGTGATGTATAAAATGTAAATTTGTAAATACAGAAATGTGAAATTTAACTTTTTTTCTATAGCATACCATATACTTCAGTTAAGTAACGTGTTTCTTCTTTTCCAGGTGGCTTAGAGTAGTCAACCACATGTTTTGGTTTTGTTCTCCTTTTTATTTTTTTTTTCTTTTTCAGTATAGCTAGAACTTATAAATGGAAAGCTTGTTGTGATTTATTGCAATGCCAAACACAAAGTAACCAAAAATTAACCCAGTTCTGTTTTTACAGTTCAGATTTGTGATGCATTGTGACTTGCATTTAGACAATATCATAATGTTATTTAATAACAAAGGCAGAAAATGTCAGGTTTTTTATTACATAGATGCATGCTTTTGGTATGAAGACAGTCCTGAAAACTAACAGTTGCTTGACCTTGTTGTCTTGGTAATTTTCTGTGTGTTTTGTACATCACCGTTTACAGTTTAACTCTTTCGTTACTTCTAGTCACAGAAAGGGAAGCTGATGCCAAGCCCAGTTGACTTCACAATTACTCCTGAAACTTTACAAAATGTTAAAGAGGTAAGGGTTTTCTTATTACTTTATTTTAAACGTAATGCTTGTGTGATTCTGAGTGAGAACAAGAGAGGAATTATTAAATGCTGCCCTGCAGATAATAAACTTTTTTTTTCTCCTCTTTTATTCTTTTTTACTTTTGTAAGCAATAAAATGATTCTGCCTGATCTCTTGTGGTAGTGGTGACTAATGTAAGGTGGAACTTTGTTCAGTAACGATGAAACATTTTTCTAATTTTTCTGAGTGAAATATGGCAGTGAAGCAAAGGAAAATATTCTCTACCACATGTAGCCAAGATCCTTTAAAAATTTGTATTTTGATCCTTGATTATGCTTTTTTTTTTTTTTTTTTTTTTTTTTTTTTCCCAGCTTCATGTGGTTTTGGGAAGCCTGAATGAATAGTAGTAGCTGTCTTGGTCATTTAGCTTTCTGAACACTGGTTTCTGTTTGTCCACTAAACCTGTGTTCTGTGTTTCCAGATTCTCCTCTTGTGCTCTTTTTGTTAATAAGACTACTTCCCTGCTTCAGATCTTCTTCTGGATCCTCAATTTGTCTTCCATTGCTCTTAGTCCCAGACTTCTGAATTTAGACCTACTCTTCCATTTGTGTCTCAAAAGAAACTCTTAATCAGCTATTTGGTTATTTCATGCTTCCTAATGCAGCGCAGGATGCTGTAGACCCATTTGTCCAGCCTGTTGAGGTCCCTCTGAAGGTCAGCACAGCTCTCTGGTTCACCAATCACTCCCTCCAATTTTGTATTATCCGCAAACTTGCTGAGGATCACCCAAGCCATCACTGAAGATGTGAGGTAATATTGGCTCCAGTATTGACCCCAGTAACTGGTGTACGCCACTAGTGACTGGCCTTCAGCTGGATTTTGTGCTAGCGGTCACAAACCTTTGAGTCTAGCAGTTCAGGCTGTCCTCAGTCCATCTCAGTGTCAAATCTGTACATCTAGTCTGTACTCCATCAGTTAGTCAGTAAGGTTGTTAGAAGAAAAAGTATAAAAAACAGCGCTGAAGCCAACATAAACAGTATCCACTGCACTCCACTTGTCCACCAAGCTAGTCACTTCATCACAGAGGCCATCAGGTTGGTTAAGCATTATTTCATTTTCATAAATCCATGCTGACTGCTTCCAGTCGCTTTCTTGTACTTTGTATGTTTGGAAATGCCTTCTGGGCTTATTTGCTCCATCGCTTTCCCAGGGATTGAAGGAAGGCTGATGAGCCTGTAATTCTTCGGTTCTTCCTAACTGAAGATAAGAGTGACATTTACTGTCTTCCATTCCTCAGGAACCTTCTTTGTTCATGACAGCCTTTCAAAGATTACCAAGATTGGCCTCACAGTGACATGGGTCAGCTTCCTCAGCACTTGTGGGTGCGTTCCATCAGGTCCCATGGACTTGTGTACATCCAGTCTCTTTAAATGCTCTTTAACCTGCTCCTCCTCTACCAAGGTTAACTCTTCCTTGCTCAAGACTTTCCTTGTGTTGCAGGGGCCTGGGTTTCCTGAAGACAAATCTCATCAGGAAAGTCTGAGGCAGAGACAACATTAAGTACCTTGGTCTTTTTCATGTCTTTTGTCCCTAGGTCTCCTGCCATATTCAGTAGAAGGCTGACATTTACCCTTGTCTTCCTTTTGCAGCTGGTAGACTTGTAGATACCCCTTTTTGTTGCCCTTCATGTCTCTTGATTTAACTCCAGGTGGGCTTTGGCTTTCCCAGAACCATCCCTGCACATTCAGATAGTGGTTTTTAGGGTCCTTCTGGGTCACCTGACCCTACTTCCATCTTTTGTATACTTCCTTTTTATGATTTTTATCAGTAGCATCTTGTACATCCATGCAGGTCTCTTCCTATTTGCTTGACTTTCTGCGTGTTGGAAGAGACCATTCCATGGAATAGACCATAGATCCAAGGCCAGGTTGGATGGGGCTCTGAGCTACCTGATCTGGTTGGAGATGTCCCTGCTTCTTGCAGGGAATTTGGACTAGATGACCTTTAAAGGTCGCTTCCAACCCAAACCATTCTATGATTCTTGGGCGTGGAGGTGATTCTAGAAAATCAACCTGCTGTCACAGCTGAACTCTAAATCCAGCTAAGCTAGAGGATGAGCAGGTTGTGTCCAGCAGCCTCTCATGTCTCTGGAGAGTGCTGCACACTGAAAGCATCTGCTTTTCCAAATATAAGGATATAATAACTGTTCTTGGTGGTAAAATTATTTTTGAGACTTACTACTGAGCTCTCAGCACTCTGCTCTACCTGTGAACCATGTTTCTATATTAATTATTTTCTGGTTTTTCCTTCTCTTTTGTATTTTGCTACTCTACTCATTGGCTTAGCAAAGACTCAGTGGTGTACATCATGAGAAAGTCCTGTCCACTAAAAGCTCTTTCTTGAGTTTAATAGCAGACTCTGTGCCTTTCTCTATTTCAAATACATAACCACAAAAGTAGGTTCTGAAACTTCTGACCGCTCTGATCCAGCAGATCTTGGTATTTAGTTGTCTAAAGAATGGCATTGAATGTGTATGGTAGCACAAGCAGTGGCTTTTTTTTTTTTTTTTTTTTTTTTTTTTTTTTCCATTTCTCGCTCTGTCCCAGAAAAAAATGTATGGGTCTGAAGTGAATACCTGGTGGGCAGGTAGAAAAAGTCACTGTTTTGGTGTATTTCAAATACTAAAATTTCAATTCTCTGCTTGTCTGGAGACTGAACTATAATTTCTGGTAGACTACTAGAAAACTGATTAGGAGGTTTGCAGTAGCCAAGCAAAGCACAGAGAGGTTAGATGAAAAACCAGGATAGATCTGCTTGTATATTATTGAGTCTCATTTTTGGGGGAATTATGAAAGAGAGTGTAAATGATAGGTTCTAAGAGAGAAGACCTAGCTAGGATTAAAATATGTAGAGTACTGTCAAGAGTAGTAAGGCTCTAGGAAAAATATACCTTTTAAAAAACAAGTCTTATAGACTAGGATTGAGGAAAATGGCCTTGAGTTCTCATTCAACAGGTTCCTTTGATCAGTGCATCTTAGGTCCGTGACCACTGTGCTTTTGGGGGATGGTGTCCCTCTGAAGCAGGGAAAGAACTCTGTGTTTGCTAATAGTGGTGACGAGAAGAACCTGCGAGGCACTATACAATAAAAAAAAAACATTTTATTAATACATTATTAGGACTCATATTGCATAGGATGGTTTTGTCGTTTAAGTTAGGAGAAAATACCCAAATGAGGTCACGTTTACTAAACACATGAAAATTCGTCTCTTTTATTTCCCCCAAAGATTTGTTTTGAGTGGAACAGCTAAATTCTGCAGAGGTGTTGGGTGTCTGAATGAAACAGTCTAAACAATAGCTGAGGAGAACTTCTCTGCCGTTGCTACTGGCAGCCAGGACTAAGAAGCAAAACAAACAGATTGGGAGAAAAAAAGTTTGCGACAAGAGAGTTGGTTTGGAAGAAGGGAAAATCAGTTACATGGGCAAGGAAATTCAACGCCACAAGCAAGTGTGAACAGATCGTTGGCAGGTAGGGGCTAACATCAAAGACATCAATAACAAAAAATTAAGGAGAGAGAGAAGAATAAGGCTTGAAAAAGAAGGGAAGGTTAGAGCAGGATGCTCAAAGAGTTTGTAGAAATTTGGATGGTGATGATACGAGCTGAAGGTGTGGGTAGAAAACTCGACTGTTTCAGTATGTCTCCTGCCAAAACTTGAAACGTAACTGGAGCTTCTGGCACACGAATCTCTCTGCTGGCAGAGAGTATCTCTGATGCCTGCTGGCCTGAAATAGGGGAGGGCAGGGGGAGCAAAACCCCTGCTTTGGTCTTTTATGGAAACTGATTTATAGACTCTCATCCTCGATCAGGTGTTTTTACTTAAAAAGTAGGAAACGTGCTTGCTATTAAGAAAATTTTAAAAGTTGTTATCCTGTATTGAAATCAAGCTCTTCATTAATTGTCCTTAATCGGTGTTTTGGTACATAAACAGTATGCTACATCTTGCATTAAACAAAGATTTTTAAATGCCTGTTTTTCCTCCCAAAAGTGACTACGAGAGAGTAATTTTAAAAGGTGGGAAAATCACTGAAATTATAGACTATATTGTAATCCATAACAAAATGGGACCAGAATGCTGTTGTTCTCCGGAGCAGTGCCAGCTGATGCGACCTGACCATCCTGTTAGTTCCTGCCAGCCTACCTCCTTCCCCATGTGGTTCCCGACTTCTGGATTAATTCTAATAGCCATGTTTTGCCAGTTTATCCCAGGAAAAATGCTCCTGTGGATGGAGAGAGTCGGGGGGATGCATGTCAAGGGGGAGAGTAGTAAGAGATATCTTAATTGATCTGCATAAGGATGCGTATTTAAAGAGTTATATTATTTAAGTTACCTGAGGCATTTCTGAACTTTTGAGTTCTTAACTTCGCAAATGTTGGGAATTTCCTATATACTTTGATAACTGTTCTTTAAGATATTTTTTTTTTCTTAGTCTGCTCTTACAGTTGTCTCTTCCCTCTTCCCCATTTTTTCAGAGAGCTTCACTTCCAAAATTTCTCATCAGAGGTCATCTCAGTTCTACAAACTGTATCATTACACAGCCACTAACAGGGGAGCTGGTCGTGGAGAACGCAGACGCTGCAGTCAAAAGTATTGAGCTGCAGTTAGTACGTGTGGAAACCTGTGGTAAGTCTCTCCATAAACAGATGTGTATGGATTGCAGTAATTAAACGTGAAAGACTGTCAAAAGCCATATAATTAAACAAACTTGCATAAAATTGTTTTGCACTTCAGGTGGAACGGTCCAAACATTAATTTAAATAACCTCTACGATCCTTAACTCAGAGTACTAATGTGAAAACTTGCAGGTCAAAGGGGAAAATGTTTTGCCCACATGTACCTCTCCCCCAGCCCCAGTGTGTATTTTAGGTTTTGGCCACTGCTTTCTCTTTTCCCTTTCCCTTCCCCTCTTCTCCCTCTGAATTTCCTGTGTTTACCAGGCTGTGCAGAAGGCTATGCCAGAGATGCCACGGAGATACAGAACATTCAGATTGCTGATGGGGATGTGTGCAGGGGCCTACCAATTCCTATCTACATGGTGTTTCCCAGGCTGTTCACCTGCCCTACCCTGGAAACAACAAACTTCAAAGTTGGTAAGCGTGTAGGACTTCATGCTGTTTTGGCATCTTTCATCTGAGATAAGTTTCTAGTTTCACTTTAGCTTCTGGCAGGTAACAGGGTGTATCGCTGTCAGCACTGCAAGAAGAAGCAAGAACACCCATCTGTTTCCCTGCAGAGTTTCCCTGAGCAGGATTGTAGTCTGCTGTATTTCATACAGATTGAGAAAATACAGCCCAAATATTTTTAACTAAAAAGTTGTGCAACTATTAAGCTACTTCTGGCTAACAGAATTATATGCTAAAGGAACAGGAGAAATGTTATAATGGCAGGTAATTTTTTTTCTGCCTAAAATTTATCTAATTAAACACTTGAGTAATAGTCCAAGAATAAAATGCTAAGATGATCCCTTCTTTCTTTTTATCACCAGTGAGAACCTCTTTCCATTTCCTCTCCTTTTTGTTCCACATTCTCCTGCTGCACAAACTGAGAAGTAGAAAAAGTCAGGTTAGGCTGTATGTGACTTTTGCTTTTCTTGATGTACACCAGCTGCTTATTCCCACTTATTGTTGCCAAAATCCAAAATTTTCCTTAACAAAAATGTGAAACGGTAGGATTTTCCTCACTTCTTCAAACAATTACTGCAAGAGTTCACTTTGATAGCCTGTGTTGTTTTTTTTTTTCCCCTTCATCCTGCTAGACTCAGTCAGTTGGGTTTTTTTGTGTGTTGTTTTTGGTTGGTTGGTTGGTTTTATCACACTGAAGCTACAAGTCTCTACCTTTAGGATCCTTCCCAACTGAAGCCCCTCCTGTTTTTCTCCTGTCTTTCTTGAACAAATGTGCACAACTAGTTTTTCAGCTTTGCCATCCTGTTTATCTGTTCCCCCAAGAGTATTTTTGCACCTGATATCTACAGTGATTTTCCTCAAAATAATATTCTTCTCTAGTTTATGCCATTTCTAGCTATTAAATACTAATTTACAGTGACAAATGGCTACTGTTAGTGTAGTATCTATTTATAAGAACAGTCTTAATATAGTTCTGAAGAGTCTAAAAAAGGACAATTATTTTCAGTTTATTTTGATCTCTGGTTTTCTTTATTAACTCTATCTGACTTTGTATTCTGTCTCCATTTAGGATTGATTTTTAGAACTGATACTGATTTTGGTTTTGAATACCACAATATAATATCTAAAGAGTAGATTTCCTTTTGAAATTTTTTTTTTTCATAGTTTGCAGCTGTACTGTATTTTGCTGGTTTTGGTGTATTTGTCTTAAGGCCACACATAATGCAGGATTCTCAGGCTATGTTACTGCTGACAGCAGGGGAGGAGTCTGTTCCCTAACTCTTCTGCTTACATGCTTCTAAACAGTGCGTCCTACTGTGAGGTGTCTTTCCCAAAACATTTTAATCTTACATATCTGAACTCTGCCTGTTGTCCAGAAGACTACACATCATAGTTTTTCATTGATAGGGAAATGAATCCAGAGGAATCCCAACTATTAGAACAAGTCAAGGTTCTCTAGGAATGGTCCAAGGTCTGGGATGCCTGTGGTGAGGATCTACCTGGACTACCACGTTCTTCCCTGCCACAGGAAAATCCAGGGTATTGAAACAGCTTGGAAGAGCCCTGTGAGGTGCTGCATCTCATCCTACTGCTACAATTCCCATTAATATGGAACTCTTTTCCCCCTCCTCCCCCTCTCCTTCTTCCAGAATTTGAAGTGAACATTGTTGTCCTTCTGCATGATGATCATCTCATCACAGAGAACTTCCCACTGAAGCTCTGCAGGATGTAAATAGCCAGAGGAGAATCACTTAAGGATTTACTGAAAAAGGACAAAATGATTCAGAGGCAAAGTGACATTGTATCCATGTCTTATTTTAACTGAAAACACATCACTTACTTTCTTCTTCCTGCTGATTGTTCTTGTGCTTTCAGTTCTCTTAAAGTATTGGTAAGACTTTGCCTGCCTTGTGATAGCTGATCTGGATGCATCTGTCCAGGCAGCCTTGTCTGGTATCTTTCTGACTTCAACAACTGTGTTTTCCTCACTTCTTCTCAGCCAAATCCTGAAGGAATATTTTTGTATATTTCTACAAGTTGTAGAAATATGTATTAAGCTGCTTTCCTTACTTCATTCTGTCATACTTGTTCCACAGTCCTTTAAAGACGCCTTAAACCTCGTGAGTCCTGTTACACATGGCGTGTATATACTGGGGGGGAGGTATGGGTCTTGTAATATAATAGCGAATAGCGTCATTGAAGGTGTAATAAATGGTGCTACAACAATGCAAGATGGTGGCGTGAGGTGAATATTGTAAAATGAATGTGAAAAAAGTCATGTGAAATAACACCCAAGTGTATTCTGGTCAAATTGAGAATATGAGTCTGTATAGGAGGAATGCTCAGAACTGAAGTTGTTTTTTCTCCCTGCACTATTCCCTGGATTAGAAAAACACTGCCCTTACTTTTATCTTTGCTATTTATGTAAAACAGCACTAAAAAGATCAGTTAAAAGTATTTAGCTTGAGAATATACTTACTCTTTGCATTATACCATCTTTTATAAGATTCCTACAGCTCAGTGTTGATGTGAAAGAGAAACGTCTGTCCCGTGACAAACGGCACCACTGAACTGATGCAGGCTGGCCCCTGCAGATGGTGGAAAAACCGCACTGAACTGTGGCACCTTCTGACGTGGTGTTTTATGAATAACTGCTCCAAGGGAGACAGGCCCGTCGCTCTTTTTGATTAGGTGGGTTAAAAATACCAGGATGTGCAAATGTGAAGGCTGGGAAAGGAATAAGTTAAGGTAAATACATTCAAGTGTTTGTAACTATAAATCTTAAAGGACCCATCTAGGAAAACTGTTTCAGCAAGAAACAACCTTCCCAACACAAACAGGTTGCAGATTTTGACATTCTGTTAAGTTAAGAGAACAGCCACAATTTCATTCTAATGGTGGAGTTCTTATTCTATACAATATTACGTGAGATAGAGGCAGGATGACAACTTGAAAAGACAGAATTAAGAAAACTGACTAAAGGAAAATAATTTCCTTTAGCTTTATCCAGCAGGAAAATGTAATTTCAGGTTTGGCCCTGGTTCTGTATTTTAAAAATAAACACCTGAGATTTTTATTTCTATGTCTTACACATCGTGTGAGGGGATAAACATTTTGAAGATCAGGAAATCATACAGGATGATTTTTGGAAAACAAAAGCCACTATCTACATGATGTTACAGGAGTGCCACCTGCTGCTCCAAGAGGTGCTGTCACCTCCCACCTTCAGAAGTTATTTGGAAAGACAGACTGGCATTTGTCCTGCTGTGGGCCCTGGCAGCCAGAGTAGATGAGCTCCCTTACTGCAGAACTGGAACCTGCTCAGCTGTACAGGAGGGGCTTCCTTTTTAAAGGTGTGAGTGTGAGTGAACTTTCTCTGGAAAGCACTAACATCACGCCAGCTTACAGGAGTCAGGGAAGAGAAAAGGAGCATAGATCAAAACTGATCCTGCTTATTTAGGAACTGGCTGAGGGTATAGGATTGGCTGATAGCAAGCAAGCAGATGTTGGTTCAGTGCTAAGACCGTGCGCTGTTTCCACAGCCAGCTTGCCTCCCTACCTCAAGGCACGTTACATTCTGTGTAGAGAACACTGTCAAATACGGTACGCGTGGGACTGCTTAGCAGGGCACTGGAAAGGGGCCCGAGGCTGCTGTTATGAAAAGGCAAGTGGGTGATGCATACCACCCCAAGCAACCGGTGGAAGCTGAAGAGGATGCCGGTGCCATCCCTCGTGTCCAGGCACAAGGTGCCTTAGCTCTCTAGCATACAGTAGATTACGCACCAGTAACTCAGACTTCGCAAAAATATAACACAAAAAAACCCACATCAGCTGCAGCAGTAATTTTATTTTTGATCCAAGGGCCAATCAATATACTGATTAATCACAGAATAGTTTAAAACTTCATCTGGAGGACACATACTCATTTGGGCTAACACATGATCCCTAGAATTAGCTAACAGTCTCACATAATCAATTTAACACTGCTTGTATCCAAACAAGTCACACTCCCTTTTCAGAGTGGTTTGGCTGTAGACTCTTTAGTCCTGGTCTTGGCTCTTTGAGACAAATTTTACAGTGATGAAGGTATTCTGGCAGGCTCAGACTTTTAAAGAAGTAGGATAACTGTTCTTTCAAGCTGTTTGTATTCTGTACCTCGTGCTCTTGATGAACATTCGTGTACAGAATACAGATGCAGTGCTGCTTCATCAAAAATAAAATTCCTCTAATTCTGATTTTAACAAATCACCTCTTCATCGATGAAGGAAATTCAAACTGTATTTGAAGATTAAAGAATTGAGCCACAGTATTCCAACTCAGTGATGCACAAGCAAAAAGAATCACATGAACACTTAAAAATCGTTGCTTCCAAGTATTACTAAAATTCATGATTTGAATGATTTGAATTATTAGCTATGGATTTCTGCAGAGAAAGGAGTTGCAATTACACAAAATGCATTCATAATGACCACAAGCCTGATTTGAGTCTTGCAGTTAAATTATAATTGTTTATGCCAGAGGAAGATAGCATCTTGGCTGTTCCAAATTCTGCTAGTCTGTCATTCAGGTCACCTACTTGTTTGATATTTGAATTTATTTTCAGTGTGGTGTAAGCTCTGAAGGAAAACCCCCTCTTTACAGGAATTGCGTACCATCCTTTGAGAAAAGTAGATACAGTAGATTAAATATCTCTTAGCCAAAAAACCTTAACAATTTTGTGTGCTGCTTCACACATCAGCTACATCAGCTTCACACAGTTAGGTAGCAACTGGAAAAGTGCTGGATCTTGGAGCATGGTGACTTGATTGTGCAGGTGCTGTGGCAGTACCAGCGTCTTACGGCTCAATGTTAAGTGTTAAATATTGAATCGGTTCAGGAGCTACTACTATTTTCAATAAAGCCAGGGTTCTGTCTCTTTCTAGGCATCATGTTTCTGGTCCTTACCGCGGTGGTTATTCTGCAGCCACTTTGCATCTCAGTATAATGTGTTCAAATAAAATATGGTTTAGGTGTATTTGTTCCGTGCAGGAAGCTCAGGAAAGTCTTCAGGTAAGAGAGCGTGAACGCGGCAGATAGGGCAGGTGCTTGAATGCTGCTTTAGCCATGTTCTGATGCACTGCAAGAAGAGGAAGATGATGTTGAGGAAATGTAGTCTGGTATAAGGAGTGCAGCTTAAGTACATTAATAATTGTCACCAGTAGATAAGCAATTTTCCAACACATCCTATGTTACTAAAGTTTGCAGCTAAAAAACTGTTCTCCAATTCTGATGCTGTGGTGATCAATTTATATTTGCACCTATTCTGCAATAACAAATCAGCAATAAACAAATAAGGTAATGGGAAAAGGTCATGGACAGAAGTATCAAGTTATTCTAACAGAACTCTGACTTTCTTACTACGTGAAGTTATAGGTGCAAGTGCTATCAGGTGGCAAATGCAGGTGAATTTTTAGCTAAAAATCTAAAACTGGAAACTTTCTGACACAGTAAGACTGTATATATATATATATAAATATATATATAACACAAGTCTTGGTGTACGAAGTATGTAGAAGAAAATTGTGCATTGTTCTTTAAGTATGGAAGGAAGGTGGGAAGGTAAGAAGGAGGGGGGTTTGCTTTTAGAAAGCAGAACAATGGCATTACTGAAAAGAGTTTGCAAATGTTTGCATCTCAGTGCTAAAAAGAAAAATCCTTACTTCTCTGTGAAAATGATGCCCACATTCTAGTTCACACGAGTCTCTGCTTAGCTCATCATGACATATTGTGCAAGGATCATCACTGGAGGCCTGTACATAAAATATTATTTGTAAACTAGCAACACTTAATCAGCAAATTTTAGTAAGTTAATAATGTCACTAATTTTAAGCAAGTACATGTAAGCTTTTGTACACAAAACAAACAAGTCAATTATTTTTTACCGCAATACTTTGATTATTTCATGTCTTATAAGAAGCACGTGGCAATAACTTAACATTCATTGAAACAGCCGAGTACTTACTGTATAGTCCAGCTTTTTCCATTTAGTTTTAGGTGTCGCTCCAACATTTCCCCAGGGCTGGAGATTTGGCTGAGATGGATTTTTACTCGAGGCGTTTTTATGCGCAGGTCTTGCCTTGGGTGGGCTGGGCACATTTTCTTCTGCAGGCACTTCCCGACTCCGAGTTCCAGTCTGCGCTAGTGAAGCGGAGGATACTGACTTCACAGGTCTCCCTGCTGAAGTTGGTGGCTAGACAGGTATTGGAAAAGAATTTTGAGCAAGTTCATATTTCAGAGCTTGACAGCAAAGAAAAGTTTGCATTCTTTCCAGGACTGAGCTGCACTGTTCCCTCTGTCAGAGATGCAGAACAGAAAAGGCAGCAAGTACAGCACCTTAGACCACAGTACCTTATTTTGCTGGTCCAGAATGAGTTCTGTTACTCTGGTTAGAATTTCATCTAGGCTCAAACCCGACAATGTGTTCCCATTTCTTCTTTGTACGTCTTTTATGAAGCTAATGAAGTCTGAACTGAAGGGGAGAAAAAAGACCAAATTACTGACTGGCAATGCTATGGCTGTTATCAGCACTAGAGAACACTGTTGCTTCCATGTTTGATTCACAGCAGTGGAGCCTTTAAAAAATACTGAGTTCTCAAAATGAACCTGTGAAAAAGTACCTTCTTCCACTACCTCTGAATAAACTAGGATCTAGCTACCTTAATCGTAAAAAAACCCCACACAATAAAATAATAATCCTAGTTATATTTGCTGGTCATATTTCCTAGTTGGAAAAAAAAAAACAACAAACCACATAAGCCAACACCATAGGTCTGTTCCCTTAAGGAATAGCTCACTGCGTGGGAGGGCAGGGAGGGGAACAACATTACTGTTCTTGTGAAATAGAAGCCATCTACTAAGAAATCAGTTGTTTTTGTACTTTATCATTGGACGTTCAGAACTTTTGTTACCCAACGTAAAATTACACACATTAAAAAACATACCTGCTATAGTTTGGGAATATACTCTGTAGATGCGAAATAATATTTTCAAACGCTTTTGGAAGCATTTTCTTGTTTGGAAGTCCAGAAGGCCTCATTTGTACAGCTGAGTCATCTTGGTGCTTCTGGTTTGGCTGGACATCCTGAGTATTACTTCCAGAAACCCCTGACGGGCAAGTTGCTGAAACTTTATCAGAATACAGTCCTTCCAGAGGTTTGGAGTTTGTTTTCACTGATCCATGACTTGCAGAACAAGACTTAGAATTTGCATACGCTGGCTTAACTCTGGCCTGTGTATTAAATGCAGCATGTGTTAGACCTTGATCTTCAGAACTTGAAAATTCAGGAAGTAAATTAGGATGCGCAGACGCAGAAGAATACATGACAATGGCTGGATCATTGACTGGAGGTCTGCCTTGTTTTGTCTAGGGAATAAACAGATTTCACAGGAAAAACAGCGATTAAAATAAATTGAGCAGAACTCTCAAGCATTTGCAGCATGAACTATGACACATTTGGTCATGCTAAGGAACTGGAAGGTCTTACTAATTTATCTTCATTTGCTTTACCTAGGTAAAAATATTGCTCAAAAGTGCTCTTTCACAGGTACACATATAGTCACAACCTGTCTGAAACAGGATTACATAGGACAGCACGTATGCAAACTCTTCCTTTAACTTACTCTTGCTTTGCTAAAGAACGCATGGCTGTTGGACAGCTGTAAGTCGTACAGAAGTAGAGCTTGAAGCTGGTGGTAGAAACAGAACTGCTTTAAATAAGTGCCATCAATTTGAAAACACAAAAGTCACTGCTTTTGACAGATTATATAATCTATATGTAATCCAGTGTAATTTTTTTTAAACAGAAACACGTCAGCTATAGTCATCATCTTGAAAAACTTTGAGCTGACATGATCCAGGAAGACTTCTTTTTGCACTAACCACTCTCTTCCATAAATGGAAAGAACTCCTTAAATAAGTTTAGTTGTTTGACCCCATGACTGCTATTTGTTTCAGAACATGACTGCTCGAGGAAGGTTGCTTTCTAACAGACAGAACTAAAATTCTACATTTCTTCCTAGTCAAACTTGCCGGTTCTTGTTCTGTGTTCTTCAGTTTAACACCTTTTCGAAGTGATATTTTACCTTCTCTATAAAGGTGTTTAATTCATTAGCAGAATTGATTAAACTTGCAGAAAAAGGGTTTTCATTAAGACTCAGTATTTGGCTATTAAAGTCCTGTCAAAGCTGAAAGAATTACAGATCTCTCTTCTAAAAAGGTTACTCCTGTATCACTGCAGTAAAAATGGATACCAAATGCAGCACAAGAAACTCAGAAGTTGGTCTTTTCCAACCTGTAAATGGATGGTAACCTAGGGATGGTAACGAAGTATTCTTAAGAGTTTTGTGCCAATAAGTAGAAAGGAGATACCTAGAAATAAGTGGGAAAGAAAAGGTATGCAGGAGAGCTTAAGTCTAAATCCAGAAGAACTGTAGTAACAATCAAAACTGTAAGTATTAGAGCAGAGCCTTGACTCTAAATTATACTGAAAACAAACAAAAGAAAAAAAAACATTTATTTCTGTAGAGAATATATGTAAAAACATTGTGTGGCATCTTCAGTGAATTCAGGGACTTCATTTGCGTGTACACTAACAATGCATTTTACTTACTAAGTCAATAACCTCCCCTATTTTAAGGGATGACTGAACCCTTTTTTCCTTACTCCAAACTGTCCCAGAACCAGTGGTTTCTGAATGCTGTTTGTTGTCATGACTGGGCATCTGCTCTGTGCCCTGGTTTCAATTTCGCCATCAGCGAATGGCAGCACGTAGGTTGTTTGCGCTGCTGCTGTGGCTACCTTGGCTGTAAGTATTTTTATCACTGTCATGTGTCTCCCCACCACCTTGCTGACTTCATCCTTGCACCAGGAACAATGGCAGGGTTCAGAAGTAACTGACAAGATTTGAGCAAAGCATTTGTGGAACTGTTGGCCCATGAGAAAACAGTTTAAAGTCTTATTTATCTGGGGCGTAGTCACGACAGATGCATTTCCATAAATGGCTGCACTCCATCTAGTTAATAACAGATATGACTAGAAGTTGATTTTGGACTTTGTAATCAGTTACACATGTTGGTGTAATGGGGCCTTGTCCCTATGGATTTTGGTGCTACAGGAAAGTCACGACATGCAAAAATAGTAGTCCCGATTCACACAGAACATGAAGCATTTTCAAGTTAACTATAAACAGCTTAAGCCCCTCAAAGCACTTGAGAACGTGTTTCTCACTGGACTTCATCATGCTCATCTGCAGACACCTTTTCCTTTTGAACATTACCTGGACCTATGGAGAGCGAGATTACTTTGTAGTCAAGGCTATATATGCAAGTTCTCCATGCACGCGTTCTGTAACGGATAGCCATGGCAATGGAAAATTAAAGAACTTCTTAACAAATGCTGTCAAACACAAGATACATACTAAGACGCTGGGAGGAGAAGGAAGCTCCACAGTTTCCATTTTAGTGAGGCAGTTCTGTACACCTTTTTCCACCATCTGAATTTTTTCTTCATACTCAGCCTGCAGGGGGAAAACAAATTATCCTCCACATCAGCATTAACTGAAGCATGCTCTTTATTTAAAACAGTGTTAACACAACTACTTTTTTTCAAAACACCAAAAAGATACCAAGCCTTTCAAACGGAGACGAAAGGCTGCCACAAACATAAATCTGTATGTAAGTACTTGCACTGATGCTTGAAAGAGTTTGGGAAACTCTAGTTCTTAAAACTCAGCCTAGCATTTTACATCTAAACTTTTCAAAGAGTCTTCTGTTGTTTTTAAAGTAGTTGCATGGATTTCTAAAGTTTAAGAAATGCAAAAGAACCAAAAGACTAGACTTGTTAATGTGGGATCCAATTTTGAAGCAAGTGTATAAAGGACAGAGTTTTGCCTTTGTAAAATTGAAGACATTCATTGTAACTTAACCATATATAAATAATCTGGACTTAAAACCATATCTTTCCTTTGTAATTAAAAAAATGCAGTTCAGTATCTGGAGGACAAGCTGCTGGTGTTTTAAAAAAAGGAATGCTAAATTATTTAAGGTATTTATTCTGGATTAATTTCCAAAGTTCAACTTAAAGCTTGTTAAGAGAAATTAAGACTTACCTCTACTTTTTCCAGTTGTTTCTTAACATTTGAAATAAATATTTCCCAAGAATCAATCTGTGACTTCAACTTAGGTGCTGCTGAAGCTGAGCTGCTGAAGTATTCAAGATTTTCAGTTAAACTCCAGCATTCCCATTATTTTTGTTTAAGACCAGTGGTTTTAATACAACAGTTCCTTCCCCTACCAACTAAATCACAGTTAAAGACTTCAAGCAATTTTAAGTTAAAAACAGTTAAATTACTGGTACTTAGATCCTATCCAATCTTAAAAGTGGGCTCCTCAAATGTAAATCAGTATTTTGCGGCAGGGAAAGGGAACATGGCATAAGTTTTTAAAAAGGTAACACCAAGGGCTAAATTAGTTCCTTGTAAGGAAGAAAACAATGTTGTTGCATGCCCAGCAGTTTTGTTTGCACTCTTTTTTATTTACATTGCAGCCCTTTCCCAGTGATAACGCGCAGGAATAACTGGAATGTTCCCAGTACTCTGATCTTTTCTGATTAAGAAAGAATAAGACAAGAAGCTTGCTCCTGCTTACGTATCACATCTTGGTAATTTAAAATGAAATTCAGCTTCAGGAAAGCTGGATTTAACTGCGATGTTTCTACACACTTTTCAGGCTAGCATGCCTTTGTGAACAAAACTGACTTGTCTAGTTAAATGATCATGATTGAACATTGAGTAGTTAGTTGTATTTAACAAATAGTAAGACTGAAATTTCTGGTGTAAACTCTCCGTACCTGCTCAATGACTTCAACATCTTCAGATTTACTTCTGCATTGGCAACTACGCCATTTAGCTTGTATACTTCAGTTTCCTTCCAGTTTTTGAGTACTGATATCTGTAACAAAACATAATCGTGTTAAAAAAAAAACCAAAACAAAAAACAGTGCAGCAAAAGCACTGCTGTAGCACAAGGAATAAAACCTCAAAATAGATTTTAATAAGCATCTGCAACAATAGTTTGATGATACAGAGTTCAACATACACACACACAGTTCCTAAAGTGAGGAATTTCAAGTGGAATTAACAGCCCTGGCAGATCTTCCGGCGGATAAAAAGGCTCCATTCACTTCAACTGACAGTAGAAAGCTTCCGTAATGTTCAATTTGCAACTTATTTTACATATATATATAAATATATATACACACACACACTTACTTTAAGTTATTAAGGCAGCTTTTAAAATACTGCATGGCTGAAGACTAATGTGGACCAACAATCTCATCTTTTTATAAAAATCCTACTGCAGATAAGACAGCCGTCAAGTGCATCTTAAGAAGGGAGAATTGTTCATGATAGTCCAAGCACCCACAGTAGAAAACATACTGGTTTAGAAAAAAAATCTTTGTATCCATCAGTACTCTCCTCCTTTTCAGTGACACACGCAAGTCGGTTGTTGCATTCTGATTCTACCTGATAAAGAAGTAGCTGTATGTGCACTAACCATGACTGACTTTTAACATGGAATTTTTTACGTTCCTGTGGTTAATTCTTACTAATGGAATCGATTCATAACAAGGGTAAGATGAAATTCAAATACTAGTTTAATTTTGTTTGGGATAATACTATCTGCCCCAAATTCTGTGCACTTTTAATAGTGGTCAATAATAATCATGTGCCTTGATGATTTGCTAAGTTTTGTAAGATAACATCGTGAACAACACTCATTGATATTTTATTAACACTTTCAGTATATGCTTATGAAAAGTTATAGATGCTATTTAAAAAGTAAATTGTTAGATTAGACTTCACCAGTTATCTTACCCACCTACTATCAAATGACCCAAGCTCTAGCAAAAGTGTTTTACGATTTTTTTGTTTGTACCTCTGCTTTAACAGCTCTTTTCACACATTCTTTGCAGTCATCTTGACTCTTCTTTATAAGCTCTTCCAATTTTACTTTCTCGTTAGCAAGTTTATTGCTGTGAAATAAAAAGAAGTTAAATATTTGAGTAACATGTACAACAGAGTAGTATTTAATATTTACAGCATTCTAGAGGTTTTCTACAGCTATTTTCTCTTCTTCAGAACCGTGCATCTCCATTTGCATCATACAGCTTGTGCCTTCAGGTAGAGTGCCATGCTCGTGTGGCCACACTGCTGGCTCCACAGACACGACCTTGGGATTTCTTAACCCCATTTCACTGTGCAACCTAAGAAGTTTATGGAGTTTGACTACTGCAGCCATGCAACTGTTATTGTTCTGAGCCTGATCACATATATAAAGAATAAATTCTATAAATGAAACCTTGATTTTACACTATGTGCAAACGAGTAACTCTTAGAAAATGTTTAGATAACCTGATGTACATTTAGGGCTATAAGCATGTGAAGCAAAGCTTCATACAACAGTTTAGTATGTCTGTACCGCACGCAACTTCTAACAGGTGTTCTAAAACACAGCGTCATATAATCAAGGGAAATGCGTAAGAGTATGTTGGAAAGTCAGATTTTATTGTTCTATCTAAAAGTAAATAATACTTACTTATGACAGGGAAAAGTAAACTAAGTGAGAATAAGAAATACCGGTTAAAGTGCTGCTTTTTGCTAAGCCTTTACCCAGAGTGAAGCAGACAACTCAAATAATGACAAGTCAGCAGAAAAACGTCAATATTGCTGAAAAGTACAAGTGTTTTACCTGGTCTTGAGATATGTATTTAAATATACGTTATACTGCTTTTCCTTCTCATCAATGGTCTTCAAATACCTAGAGTAATCAAACATTTATTAAGTCTGTTCTGAAAAATGTTCCCTAGCAAATACATGACACGTTCCTCTTTAACCATAGTGACAACTACGCAGCAGTGACAATCTCTAAGTTTTATATGCTATTTAATACCATAAGTACATTTAAATGTATTCCTAATTAAGCAGTAACTAATATCAAAGCAGGCTGATGATTTTTCAGGAGAGATTTGACTGAAGATAATACAACAGCATTCAAGAACAGAAGTCTTCTCAGGTCTATGAATTGAGAGAGAACATTAAAAATACAATAGGAATTGTTAAATCTGATTAGAAAAATTATTGCTAAGTCAGTTTCATCAGTTATATACAAGCAATTTTAAATGTTCACCTGTAACTTGCAAAACAATCAAAATACCAAAGCAGACATATATATTTCAGCCTATTAATGTCTTAAAACATCTAGCTGGTTAACCAGCCAATGATTAGGTTACTTAAACATTTCTGGAGTCTTTAGAATGTTTCAGGAAAAGCTACAGATTATAAGTTATCAAATGACACATGATTATTTTTCAGTACATCCATGACATGGATCTCACGGACGCTTGTTGACTATAGCAGGAGTTGACTGAAGTTGCTTCTTGCTCCTCCATAGCCACGACAGCTCGCTGCCAGGGGAACAGCTGGGTTTGCTGCACCCAGGGTCATGATGGGATTCACACATTATTGATTTTAAGCCCTGCAGACTTCTGTTTTAGGGTGAAGGATGGGTAAAAAAAAACCCAACCAAAATCAACACATGCAGTTATGTGGTTTTTGTAGTTTTACTTGAATCTGAGAAATGAGCGACAGGACTGGAAAGGAAACATGCATCCTTGGATGACCCTCAGATGGGCTAATGTGGCAAAACAGACAAAAAGCCTGTAAGAAAAATAGATGCAGACCAGTTTTATTGTACAATCAACCCAACCAAAGAGGGAAGAATGAAAATGGAAATGAAAATTTAAAGGTAATCATAATGCAGTAGAGAAGTACACTGAGAAAGCAATGGTAAGTCAAGAAGGAGAAAAGAGAAAAAGCAGTGCAGACCTAAAAGATTCTGAATAATGTGGGGAGATCTTAAATAGTGAAGGAGTAGTATTTGTTAATTAGGTTAAATAACATCATATGTAGATCCCATTATCAGCAGCTGTAATCCAAGAATTGCATTTAACTCATCTCAGAATGACATAATCAGAGGAACAAGTTCGAGTTCTCACTCTGCATACATCATGGAATCAGTAGATACTGAAACGTACCATAGCCTGTCAGAAATAATTGTACTGCTGCTGGGGGAGGTGGGAGGGGGGGGAAAAATCAAGCAAAGGGAAAGTAATGAAAATCTGTATTTAAAATTAATACCTGTCATTGGTATCTGTATGCTTTTTAGCTGTGTTCCTTAGTGCTTTTAAGTGCTCTTGATTTTCTTTTTTCTCCTGTTGCCATTTTTTCACTTGTATTTCTAAGTCTTGATGAAACCAATCCAGTTCATTCTTTGATACCTAAAAGCAGAAAGTAAGAAAACGTTATTTCTGAAAATACTATTTTATTGAAATGCAAGCTAGAGTAGATTGCTGACACTTATGATCAAAAGCCAAGCCAGTGAAAATTACAGTTTTATTAGTGTTTAATTTACTCTTCATTCAGGAGTTCAGTGTGGGCAACATCCTCATAAACGCTTTCCTGCAATGATCTGCACACCTCATTTACATGGCATCAGAATACTTGCAACCCTGTTTTACAGTCAGCTAAAAGAAGAAACTCAGGTCCACAGCGTCACATACAAATCCATACTGAAATCCAACTCAAAATCCAGCTTAAAATCAGTCCTGATACTGCTGTATCAGTGCTAACAACTGGGAAGTTACAATTCATAACAGAGCAAGACAGCAGTGAATCTTACGGTTGTCATAACTGCTTAAAAAAAATGAGGTAGCATCAAGGCATTATTGGGTTATATATAAAAAAAAAAAAAAACATTTTAAGAAGTGCCTACAATGCCCACAGACAAGTTCATCCACCCCGCATACAGCCATGCTTTTAGCCCAGAACTTTTTGAGCTCACATTTTTACCAAATATTCATATACAAAAAACAGATGTGAGACTCCATCCTCCCTCATATGAAAGCACATGAGTTTACTTCAATACGTCATTGAAAGGAAAAAAAAAAAATAGATTAAACTGAGATTGGATGACAGGCCCGATCTTCCTGAAGATTAAAAAGAGGACATGGGGAGAGATGACTTTGGTTTCACCCGATTTTTTTTTTTTTTTTTAAATGGAAAAAATCCTTTTCATGTACACAAATGGGTAGCCTGGAGCATCTACAGCTTTAACTACAAAATTAAATAAGTTAAAGTGATAATGGTCTGATAGCTTTGTTTGGGCTGCTCCTCATGCTCCCAGACATTTTCAAGGAAATAAAGCCTGTTAGCAAACCCAACAAATCAAGATGAAATAGAGAGACAGCAGTGCAGCGCTTTTTTGTTCTGGAGTTGAACCAAAACCACACCTATCCACTAGATGGAAGCAACCAATCTCCTATGCGTTTCAGCAGGTTCAAAGGAAGACGACACACAAAGATTGTGCGGTTTGCCGAGTTAGACTTCACAGCAGTGAGGACTACCAGTCAAGTTTCAAAAATACTGTTGATCAATTACAACCAATTTTGTGAGCCACTGCAGTTTGTCCCACTGTTGTATAAAAACATTACCTCAGTCTCTTCAACACTTTTCTTTAGGAGCTCTTTTAAAGCACTGATTTCCTCTGAGCTTCGGCTTTGTAGCTGTTCATACTTTTCCTCTGCTCCTTTAAGTTGTTCTTTTAACACCTGATGCTCTTTTTCCATACGTAGAATATCTCCCTGAAAATAAATCATTTTTAAAAATTAAAAAAATCTAATATCTGTTACCCTAGGGCAGCAAACATTCATGACGTCTAAAAGGAACAGTCTGCAGTCAGTTGAGATGCAAAATCTTGAGTGGTTGGGGTGGGTTTTTTTTTCGTTTGTTGGCTAGAGGGGTGGGGGTCAGTGTTTATGATAAAGCTGTGTAACGGTTTCAAACCAGCTCACAAAGTGAACATTCATGTCTGACCATGAGTGGAACAGGACTAGTCTGAAGGCCACGTTTTCCCACTTTTATCTCCTGGTACAGACATAAGACGGCTATTAACATCAGTCTGAGCTGTCTATAGGCCCAAATGGAATATTTAAATGAAAGCTCAAGATTTTTGAAAGGAAATACTAAATTTCCCTAAAACATACTCCAACATCTGAGTCACTACAGAACAAAGCTTCAAAACCTCCTGGTTGTGTGCCTGTGTGAAGTTTCCAAGAAGAATATCACAGAATACAGCTCAACATTAAGTGAGGGGAAGAACCTCCTCCCCCTAAAAAAGCCAAACCAAAACCACACACAACACCAAAAAAACCCAAAAATTAAAAAATTATCCTTTAAAACATGTCATTTTCAGAGAATCTTTATCTTTTCACTACTAAATTTTTGAGCATTCACTTAACCTTCTTCATGAGAAATATAAACAAATATGCAGTTCACTTACTTGTTGCATTTCAAATGGATGAAAAGGCAAGGTATTCGTTTCCCTATCCGCTACTTCGTGATTTACCTAGAATACAAAGAATCATTAGCTGATTGAAAAGCTTTCCAGTTTACACATGCAACTAGTAGGTCAGCTCTGTTTCGGAGTTTCTGTACCTAACCTACAATTTTACAAATCCAACTACATTATGAAGTAGGTCTGTCTACAATGTTAAAAAAAAATTATGCAAGTGTTTCCAAAATGGACTTCAATCTTTAACAAAAGCACTTTGTTGTTGTTGTTGTGATTTTTCCCTAGTTTAATTGACAACAAAGCATCTATATTAAGAACAGTTCTTACAGCCTTTGAACACAGTTGTGCTCTACATGTCTGAAAACTTAAGACTTACAAAAGTAGTGTCCAACAGCTCACTGAAGAGTGGTGTTTTGTGGCTCCTCCTGAACTCAAGATCTATTATGTGAGTGCCTCTACTTCGAAGGGACTACAATCAAGGACCTTCAGAGTCCCTGCTTCTTTTCCACTAAAACCACCCATCCAGGACTTACTGAAAGAACTGAAGTTTAAAATCTAATCATGCAATATATTAAAAGATCCAGTTTATGATGTTGTCATTCTAACAGTCAATCTAATAGATTAAAAATCATAGTTAGATTATGTTAAATGCCTTACTCTACCACACTTTGGCAAACAGAAATATACCTGTTGCCTGGTACTCTTTTCATCTCTGCTAACCAGAATTCACTAAATTAAAAACTGTTGCTTCTTCTGATATCTCTGTTGCACGTGTTTAAGAACCAAATAGAAATTCCATTTTAAAAGCCCAGTCAGATAAGTGACGAAATTCATGTGCCAAGACTGATGGGAAACTAACCTTCAGCAGCTGCTCAGGGAAGACTTCAAGTGAATCAAAGTTTTGTACACAAAACATGTTAACGTCACCCTAACTTAGAAAGCAATAATAAAAAGATGGCTAGTTATCTTACAGCTACAAAAAACTATTCCTCCCTTAACAACAAGAAACAAATGAATATGAGGAACTCCTCCCCAGCAGTCCCTCCACCAAGTTGGATAATCTCTCACAAACAGATGTGTGAAACTGCCATTCCATAACTCTGAAAACTCGGCATCTTAGTCCAAAATATTTTCTGTAAGAAATGTGGATGTGACCGCCGTCTCCCTCTGTTAGCTGAAGTGTGCTTGCACAAGTGTGGTAGGCTGATCTAGCTCTGGGATACAATAGAAGAGTGAATGCTCCAGCCCCTCTTCTGTTCACCTGCATGCCCTGCCCCTTTCTGAGTGTTCAGCAATGCTTTCCTTGCCTGTAGGACAAAATTTTCAGGTTTTTTGACTTCAGGAGGGAAAAGGAAACGTGATGGAGTTTGTTCCCTGAGCTGACCCTACAGCTGGGCTGCCACTCTTAAGACCATGAGGGAAGCGTCAGCCAGCAATTGTTAGAATGTACAAACTATCTAAATCCTCAAATATTGTGAAAGCTAAAACAAATCATTGAACTAATTACAAAGAGAAAAATGATACACAAAAGGACTTTCCCTAACCTCTAAAGCAAAGTTTAAACTGATGTTCACCAGTTCCCTCCTTTAATCCTGTGTCAAAAGATCTGCAAAAATTTCAGGCAGAAAAAAATTCAGTGATCACCTCTTTAAAGAATTACAAATGAAAAACAAGAGTAGCTGTAGGAAGTATCAGTAACGAATTGCAAATTCTAAGGAAGTTTTCAGTCCGATAAACACCTCAGTATCTTCCAATTTGTGGCCTTTTTTGGGATATAAGTACTAGAGAATGCTAAATACTACTTTTAAGATCCCTTACGTTTGGGTGGCTGAAAGTATTGCTCTTGAAATGCTATACAGCGTTTGACCCTTTGGGAAGTCATAAAGAAATAATTAAAAAAGGATTGTTGCACTTTCCAGGGCTCAATGCTGTCATTTATCACTTAAAGGCTCTCAAATAATGGTTCCATTTTAATTTCTTACCTGAACAGCTATCATCCTTGTATGTGGATTGCTTTTCATTACAGGTAAACCTCTGCTTTCTTTTTCCGTCTTAATAACTTGTATACCACATTCAGCTTCATTTGTACTATTTGCAACAGCAAAATTGTCTTTATAAAATGTGTTATCCGAGTTCTCCAGTTGGCACTGAGGGTCTTCATACGTTTGTATTTCAGTTGGTATAAAACTGCTGAAGACAGTTTTTCTGTCTGAAATTGCTGATTCGTCATTATCCTGATGAGCTACATGATCAGCATAAATAAAACTAGGTTGCCTGGCAACATTTGACACGAGAGGCATTTGAGAAGGCACTGGCAATATCCTTTCATATTGATAACCCCAGGAAGCCTGAGGCAAAAATACACGAGGATTTTTAGAATCAAAGCACTTTAGTAAAATGTCTGAAAACAATGACTCATTTTCTACGGTATTAATATTTTGACTATGCAAAGAACGCATTGATTGACAGGACATAGGAAAAGACCGGGGCAAACACTGTGGAGTCTCATAACTTGCTACTGTTAAGTCAGTAGATGTTGATATATGGGCTTCCTTAGGATAAGACAGCGGTTTGAATTCCTTAGCAGCTGGATTTAACTGTAGCTTGTTCTGGGAAGTATTTTCTTGCACATGATGGACTAGATAATTTTCTTCTTCATTATCTCCATTTGTATTTGTGTTTTCTTGAGTAAGAACTGCATGCTTTCTTAAGCCAATAAGATTATCTACCATAATGAAACGAAATGATTTCAGAAGAAAAGATTTCAGACCACCTTCATCTTCTACAATCCTTTGAGCTTCTTCAGGGAAATGTTCATATTCCCCAACTAGTAATTTATCATTAATTTCCATAGGGCCATGTTCTTCCAAGATTTGAGAGAAATAACTTAGAAAAAAAAAAAAAAAAGTTGTCATTATTAAAGTTTCTTCATGTAATTCTCAAATCATATTTCACATGTTATATTTTCACAGTAATACTTAAAAGCGAAAAAAGCGAAGAACCTCTAGAACAACTGAAGAGTAGAAGATGGCGTTCTAGCCAAGCACAAAAATCTTCTGTAATACTCTTGCTTGTTCACATCTTGTTGAAAACAGGCAACTACTTCAAAGCATTCGTACATCCCTACATATACCAGACCACTAGGGCTCACGTTCTAGACTAATACAGTATGTTATAAAAATTATGAAGTAATATTAAACCTTTTAAACTGCTAAGCACAGAAATGTGTACATACTCATATAAGCTCTCACAGGTTTGAGAGTCTGGGTTATTATCCAAAAGTCTTCTATAGCTGTTACTATTTGAAATGTCACAGAGAGCTTCAAATTCCTCTAGTTGCCCTCGAAGATATTCTGGGACTACAAATGGTTCATTAGAAGTTGTGAAATCTCTGTAGTGTTAAAAAAAAAAAAACAAAAACAAAACCACAACAACAAAATAGAGAGAAGAAATAAATAAATAGTGCATATGAACAATAATTCTTGTATCCAAAGATAATTGTACTTTTCACATATACTGAAAATAGTACACCGTATGGTAAGTACCTCATGCAAAAAATATACCCTAACAGCAAACCTTTTTCTAACAAGCAGAATAAGCACTGTCCCCAAAATACTTAACTGCTAAAATTAACTGACCTGCTGTTAGCTAATAATAATAAGGCCTAGCTCTTGCCTAGCAGCTCTCACATGGGCTCAGAATACAAGAGTTTGACTCCTGATGAACACACAAATTCTGAGCAATGCATTACAGATCATCTCAGTTCAGCATCACAACCTACTTGACAGTGTGGGTGGCAGAGTTCAGTTGTGACTGGTGGAGTATGTACAAACTTAACTCATTTCTCACTACATTAAAAGGGAACACAAAGCAGGTAAGATCTTACATGAATTAACATCTTTTTGGCCTAGAAGATGAATCGGGCTGCAGCCTGGCAACCATTTGGTTACCTCCTACATTGTTAAGATCTAATGCCCTACACCTATCCCGTAAGCAGAGAAGTAACGGCTCTGTACAAGTTCACATCAAAACCACTTAGATGTTAACCTAGACCTCGTGTTTTTAAGACTCTGTCTTCTCTGCAAAGAGAAGCTGCAAAGCACTTTGGAGTTCGGGGAATAAAAGCAAAGATGCACTATGGTACTTACAAAGTATTTTCTTCTATGAATATCTTATCTTCTTCTCGTGGTGCTGTACTAACTCCACTGGATAATACTAAAATAGACTAATTAAAAACAGATCATTATTTTTTAAACTCCCAAAACTATATGCAAAAAGATCCACTGTAAAGATTATAAGTAACTTATTTACATTGAACCTCACTGTGTAACTTTATCATGTTCGAAGGCCATATTATGAACTCCAAAAATTTCAAGTACAATTATCTGTACTAAGCCATATTGAGAAAATTACTGATTTATTCTTCAGAACTTATTTTGGAAAAATAAATTGGGATATTTAGCCCAATGTCCCTCTTTTTTTACCAATTTCATCAAAAGCCTAGACGTGACCAATTTTTCACTGAGTTTGGATGAAAAAACCCAACACTATGGATTCACTTTTGTCCTGGTTTTGGCTGAGATGGAGAAACACCAAGACATCTTTGTTAAAACTTTTGTATAACTTCTTTCCACTGGGCTGCACATCAACTGACTTTCTTGGAATCTCTTCCCTTACATTTGAGAGCTTTCAAGCTTTAATACTTTTACTGCAGAGTAAGTCTGAGTTACCCCTCGTTCCCCATGGTTTTAATATGATGTCTATTATTCTTATGTTCACCATTACAAATGTTTTAGTTGTCTTTTAATTTTATTATCTAATAACTTTAGAAATAGACAGAGTTGCATAAATGCATCCAAGTCAGAAAAAGAAAAACCCAACTGAGGAGAATAGAAGAAATCTTAAGTTTACTCTTGAAATTCTAGTAAAATTATGAAAAGGTGGGGGCATGGAAGAAAAAAAGATTGTATCTAAAGCTTTCAATAAAGCAAAATCCTAGAAAAGCAGGACAAAACACAGTATTAAGTTTCAAGTAGGATATTATTCCTAGCAAAATCTACAAAATACTGAACAACTGATAACATTATAACAACATTATAATAACTAATAAATGAAAAACTTGCATCTTCAGTCACTGATATGGCCATAAAAATTATCAGAAAATACAGTTAAAGACATCATTTCGGATCTATTTTATGTGGTATAAGGACACATTTTTTTTTCTCAAAATGACAGCTAAATTGTCCTTCTCCAAATTTGCGATTTGTCAGTGCAAATCATAATGGAGCATAAAGTATTCATCTCATAGTGCAGACAGTGTACTGTATTCACAGGTGTTTTTTACATTTTCCCTGTATGATAAATTAAGATCAAAACAGTCACTCAATATGAAGACACGGGATAGACCGAAGGTATTAGTATTCGGTCAGAGCCAAAGTTATTCATAAATAATTTTTTTTTTTTAAGTTTAGAAATACCTGTAATACTGACAAATTTGTATTTTAACACAACACAATTGTATTGAGTCTTAATCTCATTATTTTGCTTCAGGAAAAACTACTTCAATAATGAGTCACCACAAGGCATTTAGGAAAACAGCTTCTATACATCCAAAATCCAGCAAATCTTAAAAAACAAAACAAAAAAACAAACAAAAAAAAACCCCAAAAATCTATTTGTAGTAAGCAGCTAAAAAGTTACTGACCCTCGAGTCTTTTGAGTTCTTCTTCCTGTTTTTGTTTTTAACTTTGATACCATTAGTCTGAAACAGAAAAAAATAAGTCACTGGTTTTTTTCATTAGCATAAAATTATGATGCATTTCCAAAACCAGTATGCAAATTTTAAGTCGTTTCATATTAAAATTCTCATTCTGGTTTGACCAGCAAGATTTACAAGGTTAAGCATGCAATCTTCCCCTTCTCCACTTCATCCTCAGCTGGAAGACATAAAAAGAAACAGAGCTTTGCAAGACTTTATCCTTTTTGTTCCTCTTCATCAATTTCCTCTTTAAATGCACAGAATATTGATTTTAAAAAAAAAAAAAAGAAGAAGAAAAAACAGAATATGCTACCACTTTAGTATTTCAGATGCTTACTCATTACTTACAGCTGAAATTGCACATTTAAGCAGCTGTGACATCCCACGCAACAGTTTCACGTGGGAAACAAGAAGCAAACAAAACCGTCAGATGTTCCGGTCACTTCAAATCTTCTGAGATATGCAATGATGAAGGAACTAAAACGCATCTTCACTTTTTAATTAGACTGTGATTACAGATGAACATAACACTACTAACTTATTAACAGTTTACTTTAGGATATAAGTAACATCAATAGAAGTAGTTTTATCCTAATGGCTTTCATTTCATTCTTGGATTTCCATCGAATGAAAAAGCAAAGCATTTCTCATCTTATTAAGTTGTATATTAATTAATTAACTCTAAAGATTTATTCTGTATCAAAAGTAAATCTTGATTTTGTACAGATAAATTTATCTGCAGGCTAGAATAATTTTGAATGAGATTGCCTCAAACACATTATTAACTGAAATACATAATATACTTCTGCCAGTTAGAATGGATTTTAATTAAGATACCAATCAAAAAGTGATTCAGAACTATGTCCAGTTTAAGACTTAGGGGTTGAATCTGAAAAGCATCTATAAATTGTAATGAACAAACACAAAAATATGGCTAACTCACCTCAAATTTACTTTGCTTATTAGTGGAACAAACATCAAATTCCTAGCCTTACAATTTAATGACATCTGAAGGTAAAGCTGGGTTATACTACCTTCCCATTTGCTGCTTTGGACTGTGAAATGTGCAGTACAATTAGTGTTCAAAATTATGCAGATTCATGTTATGCACACTCAGGAAACAATCATGCTTCAAATTCAGTTGTCATGGTAAATATGCAGATATGGCAGTTAGTAAGACTCTCTGTATATCACGCACTTTTTTGTTTGTTTTAAATTCCCCAATGCTACTTGCAGAGAGACTTTCTTAAAAGTTAACATCAAACTGCCGTTATCAAGTAATATGTAAGTGTTATTAACAAAGCACCTTACCTTATTTTCCCTACGCAAAGGAGGTGCTACAGCACTTCAGTGTACCCTCATCCATTTTCTCTCAATTTCCTCATCTGCATCCTTGAAATGTTCATAATCTAAAAGCTATCTCTGTGGTTTGTGTTTTAATTAAAAGAGAAAACTCTAAATAAATATTTTACTGATGAAGTTTAGGAAAAATGGTATGTAGTTCTCAAATGCTTTACAAAAAGGGGGAGTGAGGGAGAAGATAAAACAAAAGGGTAAATTTCTAATCACATCTGAATGATAACAATGTAAAATAAACCAAGAGATGCACGTTTCTGTTCACTTTTGCACATTTTTAAAACACCACACTCATACTTGTTTCTGAGCTTATGCCAAATAGACAATAAGTTCACTTACCAATATATTTTCATTTCCCTGCTTCTTTAATATAATGGTAGGGTCATCTGTTGAAAGGATAAGAAAGCCATATTTGTAAATGGAATATTTAATATTTTACATAATATAATGGTAAGCTATGAAATTATCATAATAAATACTATAATTCTTTATCATATACTACCAAAGCATCTCAAAGACTGCAGTGGAAGAATTTAAGAATCTTTATGCTTAAACTGAAAGAGAAATTCTTACTTTGGTTAGACATCATCTATGCATAAAGGTAAACTCACATGCTGGCTGTGGCACATGAAAGAACACAGCAGAATGTAACCTAAAAGAGGGGTGGCTTGCCTTTTGAGACCATATTGCCTTTTAAGCGCTAAACACAGAAGATCGTACATAATGAGGTGGTTAGTAGTTTGCTGAGGTTTTGCCTTTTACAGAGCCCATCAAATGTGGTATAAAACCAGACAAAAGACAATGTTTGTAAGAATTATGACCTTTGCATACTTACCCATTTTATCAAAGAATTCATCTAAAGCTTGATGAAGAAATGGAAAATTTTCTCTGTTGTCTTCTAACAGCCATATAAAACAACGGGTTTTCTCTAGGGGTGGTTTTAAGAAATAATCATAAATTTCTTTTTCTTCAGAACTAGTCGTCACATAGTCAAATTTACTACCATACTTCTCATTCCAAAGTTTAGTTAAAATAGAAAAGTCAAGCTCTTTTAAAAACTGTCCATATTGAAGGAGAAAGTTCTTTGTAGCTGTCAGACCTAAGAGATTAAAAAAAAAAACCAACATTTCATTCCGGCTTCAGAGTTTTAGTGCTTACAGTGTGATATTTCTCTTTAAAGAGGAACAGTTTCTTCTAGAAATTAAATATACAGTAGCTGAAATACGTTGTGTCAAATCTTTTGTATCTTGAAAATGCAAACAAAGATGATAAACTGAGTTTTTATAAATTTTTACTCCTATACAACACCAAATTATTATTTGTATAATAAATCCATATAGATTCCTTAAAGGACACAGATGCAACAGAACATAATTAAGAATCCAAATCTCATCCAAGGTTTTGTCATCTTATGTCCTTTTTGCCTGCAAAACCAAATTTCTACCTTCATCCAATTATAAATTCAACAGGAAACTATACAGCAAGGCAACACTACCAAAGAGCAGCAAGTTAAATTACTTCCAAGTTATACAGTCAGCTAAACTTTTATGACAAAAATGCCACCATAAACTTTTATGATTTACTTTCCAGAAACAAATTATTTATGCAAATATTATCATTTAAGCCTCTTCTGGAATTTAAAGACATTAAAAGTAGATGAGTTAAATTTTCTCTTTCCTACACAAACAAATCCCTTGTTCACACTAGAATGCTTTACTTGCAGAGACAAAAAAAAGTTGTTCCTGTGTTACCAATGGTCACACTGTCTTCTCTAGAAATCCTGGCTAAGGATCAGGTAAATGAAAAAGAGGAAAGCTTTACTTTACCATTTAAAGTTAAGGAAGCAAGACTAGAAAATAAGGAAGCTATCCTTTCAGCTGTAAACTGGGCAACGATGACAAGGTAATGTCTTCTACTATTACATAAACATATAGCCTACCCAAGTTGTTAAGATGTTTCAGCCATTTGAGTAATTTGGGATCCACTTCTTCCAGCTCACTCAGCACGTGGATAAAACTCCTTGTTTTCACTCTGTTTTTTTCCTGAATTAAGTAACTGATGAGCTGTTCCATCACTTCATATGACACGCTACTAGTCTTGGAATATGATGTGTAATCCTCCTCACTGATTACAAACCATGAAAGTAATTCCTTTAGTAGTTTGGAAGCATCGCGAACAGCTGGTTTTATTTGCTCAGCATTTCGACTGATGTGCTGCAGGACTCTATCACCAGCATATAAATCCTGAACATAACCTATAATGGGATTTAAAAAAAAAACCAACAAACAAAACAAGAGTTTATGTCTGTTTAGCACAACTAAAAACATCAACTTCAAAGTACAGACATTTAGGGCTAAGTGGTGTTTTTAATTATTTGATTTATCTAAACCCTGAATATTACAGCGTATACAGCTTTCCATATAAACTAGCCTTAGCATTATGAATTTGAGACAATATAGTTTTATATTTGGTTTACACAAAGAAACAAAGCATCTTAACTGAATTTTAGAAAGAAAGGAAAAAAAACAAACAAAAAAAACCCAAACAACAACCTGCCAGTAATAGTAGCTTCAAGCAATTGTCTATGCAGATTTACCTGTGTGGACTGCATGCCAGTCCTCATGCAGAGACAGAATTCCCTCAAGCATTGGTTCTCAGAGCAAAGACACACTCCTGAAAGCCTGAGCACACACCTAGTAGCAAACCTTTGCCCTGCCCCTGCCACTGGTTCTTTGTAAAACAAAAGTGAAAAAGATTACTGGCTCATATCAGCCTTCGCCTTTCATTATTCTTCAAGACATTTATAGAATGCCACTTTCAGAGCTTAACTGACAGCAACCATAGTCAAAAGATGCAGATCTGAAAAGAATTCTTAAAAAACAAAGCATTACATATTACACCTAGAATAATTAAGCATTGTCACATAAACAGTTCCAAGCATACAAACAGATTCAATGAACTCTAGAGGTATAAAACCCTCTGTATCTTATAAATGTGCGTACAAACAAGCACTCCTCTCCAATTTACAAGCAGATCTGTTCTTATTTAAAGGTAGCTATGGTTGCTAATAAAACAAAACAAAACAACTCCTTTGTGATCTAGCTCTCCCTAAAATTGACCTCTCGACCTCTCAAACAGCTTAGGAGATTAAATTATTTTGAAAGATTTCCTCACAAAATTTCCCAGTCAAAAAAACAGGGCAATAGATAGCTTGTCTCCAAAGACATGCAAGACTTAATTTTATTGCAGAATTAACTCAGGACAAATTAAAAAGGTTGGCCAAAACCAATGCACAGATTTTTGCAGAACTGTGTTAGAGTTGCTTCATGTTGACATATTCCTGCATCAACGTCCCAACTTTTACCGCCAGTACTGCAGGATGAGGGGTTTTATCACACTATACGAATTTTCAGTTCTTAGAGCTTTTAAGGGCATTTGGGGCAGGTCAAGTCACATACACATAAGTGAGTGACCTGCAGTAGGTCACTAAACTAAACTAAAAGATACGCCATAGGAAAGGAAATAGCCTAGACTTCATAAAAGAACAACACAAAGTCAATTGACAATCATTTTAGAAAACCACATGGAGGCAAAAATAGTAATCTATGGTGCTAACGGAAGGGACTGCTCTCAAGTAAAATAGTTAAGGAAAAAAACAAAACAACAAAAACACACAAACCCAAAAAGGTTAGCACCTGCAAGCGTTCAGTAGAGAAAGTGGCAGGATATGCCATTAAACAACACAGTTGTATAACCTCAAAGTATTTAATTTTACAATGAAATTAACATGACTGCTATTTTTAAGTTAAAAAGAAAAAAAAGCAACCATTTTTGTTTGCACTGTAGCTTGCCCAAGTACAAAATGCAGCAGAAGTTCCTATCTCTGAAATACAGAACACTGCAGATCAACGTAACTGGAACAAAAAAGTTAAAGCATTAACCAACTACATACTTATAGGTTAAAGTATTTTATTTTACCCAGTCTTTCAAAATACGCATTTCAAGTCACTGCAGTTTCTACATCATTCTTTCTTTATCTGAGATTCAGTGATTTTTTTTTTTTTCAGTAGCACTGTCCTAACTTGTTGGGCATAAAGCTTTTTCTGAAATCATTTTCAAACAGATTAACTTGGAATTTGAGCCTTTGCCTTCTTCAGGTTGCTTCTTCACGAACCAATGAAGCAAGAATAAAAGGTAAGCATATGGTTGAGTTTTTTTGTAGAAAATATCTTAAAGTTATTTAGAAATTAAAAACAGAACTGAAATAAAAGTAATCTTAAGTAGAACTGCAAGTCTTTAAGGGAGGATTATGCTCAACATTAGTATTCTGCTATAATTTCACTTAGGGCATTCAAAATACTATTTACGCTACCTCGTCATAACTTAGGATCTACACTTCCACATACCACTGTGATCACGGTATTGAGATGGTTCATTTCCTGTCTGGTTTTCTTCTGTTTTCTTTTTAGCAGAATTCTTTGCCTCTTCTCGTGCACGCTTTCTTTGAAATTTTTTTTCTTGTTTCATTTTCAACTTCCTAAGGCTGAAAAAAGCAATTAAGCAGTGACCTAACATTACTTGAGATAGATGAGTCTAACTCCTCCGGCAAATTAAGTTATTTTCCATGTCTTACAATAGCTATAAGCTCCATTGTACTATAAAATATTATGCTGAAAACTACAAATACAACAAAGCTAGCTTTCATTTAGAAGTCAAGAGACCTTGGCATGATTTCTCATTATTCATAAGCTTACTTGACCAAATAGTGTAAACTCACTTATGTCAAAGGTAGGTGCACCAACAACTGAAATAGCATAATTAAAGGCAATTTTTATTTACACTTTCTAATCATTCACACAAAGTTGGTTAGATAGTAAATGTTGTGGAACAGCGGTGTTAAACTTATGTCACACAGTGGTATCTCTCCCATTCAGCTAAAAAGCTTGCTGAGCTTCTTCCCTCTGGCAAGGGGAAGGAATAGAACAATGCTTGCAATCTCAGACTGAAAATAGAGGCAATATTCTAATCTAGGTACACCTGACTTTCACTGCATGTATAATTAAGACACTCAATCCACTGAGAAGAATACCAGACACTCATTCTTTTAGCATTCCAATTGTTAAGTGTCTTAGCACAAATTAAAGATATGTATGGAGAGCAAAAGTCATCAAGTTCTGCACAGAGCCTCCAATTCACACTTTCTCCCAAAAGACATGTTACTTCCCTGCCCACAGATTTCACAATCAAATTAGATTTCAAGTATAAAGACTTAAAGATGACTGCAGCAATTTATATCCAAAAACTATTGGTTCAAACTGCCGAGAAAACAATGGTGCTGTGGCCAATCTGTTGCTCAGTACAGAGGTGTAGAAAATCAGATCTGCATCAACTCATATGCTGTATATTTGAAAACCAGTTTCCTGTGATCAGTTTTTAAAGAACTGTATGACACTAGAGAGCTACCAAAGATTTATACAGCAATACCAGTTAATGCCCTCCTGTGCTCATGTTATAAATCTGTAGCTCTGTATCTTCTTTTACAAATTAATTTAAACGGTTTTATAATTGGATCATAACATATTTTACCAAACTTTTTAGTTTGTCAGAAGCAAAGGGCAAGAATAGCATTGCAAAGTACTTGTGGTGTTTTAGCAATTCTTAAAATGGTATGAAAACCAATCCTAAATAAATCTTGTTTGTTCTCAAATTGACGCCACTTAATTTTAAACAGTAGAGAGCTTACCTTGAACATTTCTGTTTAATACTGGCTCTTGGTGGCTCCTTTATTTTTGTGATTTTTTGTTCAAACTACGAAAATAAGTGACACCATATTAATTAAATTTGTGTTACAATGCAACATTGCTGTACTCAAAACCCAGGGACATTTGATGCTTTGGAAAGCAGTAAAAGTAATTCACAAAAGAGATAATGCAGCCTACATAAACCTCATGAAGGTCTACCTGAAATTATCATCTTCTGTTACAACTGAACCTGGTATATAGCAATACATCTTTATCTGCAGAAAAGAGAGGTAGGAAGATTACACAAAGTCAGGAAGAACGGGAGGCTGTTTTGCTTTACCAATGGGCAGGAAGCAAACTTTACAATAATTTTTTTTTTGCTACTTAGAGACCAGTACTGCTCTGGGAAGAAGTATATATCTTCCTTTGTCTCTGCAGACAGCAAGAACACTCTTCCAACACAATTATTTCATTTAGCAACATTAGCTCTGA